>CM077220.1:46756935-46871935 GCA_039654775.1 Spinibarbus caldwelli
AAACTGAACCTTTATCATATTTATTATAATTTGAAATCCATCCTATTGTAGTAAGTACAATTATTTTATAGAAATAACTCATAAGGGCTTTAAATAATGGTTATTTGACCATTTCAGATACAAAGCAGCAAGTTTCAGCATGGATCATTATGTTTCAACTGTGAAATATATCAATTTGTTCATTTTTAAACCTTAGTGTTCAAAATGAATAACTATGAAAATTAAAATTGCCACTTCATGACTAAAAGGTTGCCTTCTCTAAACCGACTTTGACCTTTGCTTTTACAGCAACTGGCTATATTATTGATCTCTTAAATGTAATATTAATTGTAATATGTGTGTTGTTGTGCTCAGCTGCCTGCGCTGTCGACGGACGGAGATCTGCGCTCTGTTCTCTGCGGCCCATCCATCGATCGCGTCCTGGAGTTTAATTCAGCCAATCAGAAAGAAGAGTTTAAGAACGTCACATGCTCCCTGACAGCCAATCAGCTTCTTCAGGCCAGACGAGCGTTCACGCAGAATCTGGACAACATGAAGCTCCTGAATGCAGTGAGTGGCGCTACTTTATTTCTATGAGTGGGTGTTTTTTTTTTTTTTTTTTTTTACACATTTTATGATAACATTTACGCAAATTTACAGCAAAATAATATGAATTTTAAATTTGTCTTGTTTTTCAAATAAAAAAATAAAATAATAAAAGAAGCATCATTAAAAAATTGACTCAAAATGATGTAAAATGTTCATGAAATGTTCTTTGATCTTTTGAGATGATAGATCATTATACTATAAATAAATACTGTAAGGTTCATACCTCAACAATCCCTCATCACTTCAAAAAGAGCATTTGTTGAAATCAAGCTAAACCAAGTCAAACTTCATCCATTTTGTGACGTCACACTGTCATAGACATTTGCTTTTATACTTAGCAACATAACCCAATCCTTTTTTTGTAGAATTTTTTTCTGCATAAAAACATTATTAACATTATAACCTGAAGGTACATTCAAATAATTAAAAAAAAAAAAAAAATTCAGGATCCTTTTAAAACTTGCTCCCTGATATTTTAGCCTATTGGCAATTTGTTTATTATTATTATTTTTAAACATAAATTAAATGTCAAATAAAACATCATAAAATATAAATATAAACAAATTAAACACACACACACACACACACACACACATATATATATATATATATATGTGTGTGCGTGTGTGTGTGTGTTTAATTTGTTTATATTTATATTTTAAAATTAAAATTAAGAAAATTCAGGAAGTGTCGCTGTGAAATTTAATAATCAGAATTATTTTTTTAATTATTTATTTTTTACATTATTGATGAGAAATTATATTTAAATATATCATTGTATTTAATTTATAAAAACATATAATCTGAGAATTACCCATATTAACCTCATTGGAATTAATGCCATTTAATTAAATTCCTTGATTTTATAACTCATAATCGCTCAAAAACAGGACACATTTATGAAACCTACATATTTATTTCTAAACAAACAACAACATTGGAACAACATAAATATATATTAAAAAAATAATAATTTTATTTGCATAAACTTTCAGATGAAAAAAATCATAAAGTAGGTGTGAGTAAAGTGTTTCTACCGCACGCAGACGTGAGTGTTTTCAGCGGTGCAGAATGTTGTGTTGAAAATGTTGTGAAGTCGCTCCTCTTCACCTCTGTGTCTCGTTCACGTCTTCGAGAGCGAGGAGCATGCAGCACACAAAGCTCTCGGGCCCTCTTACAGAATAAAAGCATTAGCCGAAGGCCCGAAGCTCTGCAGCCATACGGGACTGAATGGAGCATCCTCGAGGGTGCAGCGGGCGTCTGCAGGTCTGGCAGGGACAGGGATGTGAAGGAACTGCGTGAGTGTTCTGCTCTATGAACTCAATGAAGGGCAGTGCTGTACTGTATACTGTATGCAGTATGAAGACTGTAGATCGAGCAGCACTGCATGCTCAAGTCCTTCCTCAGACAAGCTCTCATGCAGATTCTCTTTTTTTTTTTAATAAGAATGTGTGTGTTTATATATATATATATATATATACATACGTGTGTGTGTGTGTGTGTGCGTGTATGTATATGTGTGTGTGTGTATATACTGTATATATATATATATATATATATATATATATATATATATATATATATATACACACACACACACACACACACACAAAAAATTTCTCAATTTTTTTTTCTGGATTCAGTTTTTTTTCTGGTTTAACTTTTCTAGACTAGATTCTAGATTAAGCTTTAATGGTTCAATTCAATTCAATTCAAGTTTATTTGTATAGCGCTTTTCACAATACAAATCGTTGCAAAGCAGCTTTACAGGAAATTAAGTTTCTACAATATATTTATGTGCATTACAATAGTCCAGTCTAGAGGTCATGAATGCATGAACTAGCTTTTCTGCATCAGAAACAGGTAACATGTTTCGTAGCTTGGCAATGTTTCTAAGATGGAAGAATGCTGTTTTTGTAACATGCGAAATATGATTTTCAAAAGACAAGTTGCTGTCTAATATAACACCCAGATTTTTGACTGTAGAGGAAGTAACAGTACATCCGTCTAGTTGCAAATTATAATCCAAGAGATTCTGTATACTGTTTTTTTGGTCCAATAAGTAATATCTCTGTCTTATCTGAATTTAATAGGAGAAAATTATTGGTCATCCAATCTTTTAAATTTTTAACACACTCTGTTACCTTAGATAATTTAGAAGTTTCATCTGGTCTTGTTGAGATATATAGTTGAGTATCATCAGCATAACAATGGAAACTAATCCCGTATTTTCTAATAATATTACCAAGGGGCAACATGTATATTGAAAATAGCAGAGGACCTAGGACAGATCCTTGTGGTACTCCATACTTTACTGGAGATAATTGAGATGACTCCCAGTTTAAATAAACAAAATGGTAGCGATCAGACAGGTAGGATCTAAACCATCTTAAAGCCTGCCCTTGAATACCCGTATAGTTTTGTAATCAATCTATGAGTATGTCATGATCTATAGTGTCGAACGCAGCACTAAGATCAAGTAAAACTAGCAATGAGATGCAGCCTTGGTCTGACTCAAGAAGCAAGTCATTTGTAATTTTAACAAGTGCGGTTTCTGTGCTATGGTGGGGCCTGAAACCTGACTGAAATTCTTCATAGAGATCATTTTTTTGCAAAAAAGAGCACAACTGAGCAGACACAACTTTTTCTAAAATTTTAGACAAACAGAAGATTAGAAATGGGTCTGTAATTTGCTAGTTCATTAGGATCTAGTGGTTTTTTAATAAGAGGCTTAATAACCACTAGCTTGAATGATTTTGGAACGTGACCTAAAGATATCGATGAGTTAATAATATTGAGAAGCGGTTCTTCTGCTACAGGTAACAACTCTTTCAGTAATTTAGTGGGTACAGGATCTAATAGGCATGTTGTTGGTTTAGATGCAGTGATAAGTTTATTTAGCTCTTCCTGTCCTATAGTTGTAAAGCACTGCAGTTTTTCTTTGGGTGCGATGAATGGAGCTGAAGTACTAGACGCTGCAGAATCTACATTTGTTATTGTATTTCTGATGTTATCTATCTTATCAGTGAAGAAATTCATAAACTCATTACTATTAAATTGTGAAAGAATATTTAGATCGGGTGGCATCTGTTTATTTGTTAATCTAGCCACTGTGCTAAATAAAAACCTTGGATTGTTTTGGTTATTTTCTATGAGTTTGCGGATATGCTCTGCCCTGGAAGCTTTTAAAGCCTGTCTATAGTTGGGCATACTGTTTTTCCATGCAATTCTAAAAACTTCCAAGTTAGTTTTTCTCCATTTGCGCTCAAGTTTACGAGTTTCTTTCTTGAGAGAATGGGTATTACTGTTGTACCATGGCGCAGTACGTTTTTCTCTAACCTTTTTCAATTTGATGGGCGCAACAGTTTCTAATGTATTAGAGAAGATAGTGCCCATGTTGCTAGTCATTTCATCTAGTTCATGTGTATTTATGGGTACACAGAGCAGTTGAGATAAATCAGGCAGGTTATTTCTGAATCTATCTTTAGTAGTTGGAACAATAGTTCTTCTTGGACGATAACGCGGAGCCATGTAGTTAATATCAGTAATACTCAGCATGCAAGATACTAGGAAATGGTCAGTAACATCATCACTTTGAGGTACGATATCTATGTCAGTAAGATCAGTTCCATGCGATATAATTAAATCTAGCATATTATTAAAACGATGAGTGGGCCCGGTGACGTTTTGCTTGACTCCAAAAGAATTTATTAGGTCAGTAAACGCAAGTCCTAACGTATCATTTGTATTATCAACGTGAATGTTAAAATCTCCGACAATTAGCGCTTTATCAACAGTAACCAATAGGTCTGAGAGGAAATCTGCAAATTCTTTTAAGAAATCTGTATTCGGCCCTGGCGGTCTATACACAGTAGCCAGAGCAAGAGATAGGAGAGATTTCTTTTGCATATCTGACAGTGTAACATTAAGTAGAAGTAATTCAAATGAGTTAAACCTGTATCCTGTTTTCTGAGTAACATTGAGAATATCACTATATATTGTTGCAACACCGCCGCCACGGCCAGTCTGACGGGGCTCATGCTTATAACAGTAGCTTGGTGGAGTAGACTCATTTAGACCAATATAATCATTTGGTTTGAGCCAGGTTTCAGTCAAGCAGAGCACATCAAAACTATTATCTGTGACCATTTCATTTACAATAACTGCTTTGGGTGCCAGTGATCTAATGTTTAGGAGCCCAAGCTTTAAAAATTGCTTTTGTTTATTTGTTTAGCATTTTTCTGGTTTAATCACGATTAGATTATTTCTAGATCCTGCATTAAATTTATATTTTGGCTTCACTGTTCGGGGAACAGACACAGTCTTTATAGATTGGACAGCACAAGTATTTCTATCATTTAAGTGGGTAGAACAAAAGTCATCATAGCAGTTATTTGAGAATGGGCTTACTAGTCAGATGGAGCGTAGAGTCCTGGAGATGTTGTCCGACAGGAGTTCTGCTCCGACTCTGCTGGGGTGCAGGCCATCAGCGCGGAAGAGCCTAGGACGCTCCCAGAAAAGATTCCAATTATTAACAAAGAGCAGTTTCTGTTCTTTACACCATGACAGCAACCATTCGTTTAAAGCAAAAGTCTACTGAACCTTTCGTGTCCTCGTCGATGCGTGGGAAGCGGTCCAGACACAATGATCGTCGCCGCGGGTGATGCGCTGCGCACCGTCTCGATCAGGCTCCTGAAGTCCCTCTTCAGTGTCTCCGTCTGCCGCAGCCTGGTGTCGTTCACCCCTGCGTGCAGCACGATCGCGCCGATGCTCTCGTCGTCCTTCAGGATCGCGGGTATCTGAGCAGAAACATCGAGAACACGAGCGCCAGGGAAACAGTGAGTGTGCGCTTTACCTTCAGTTAACGTAGCACGGACGTGCCGGACAATGGAGTCTCCGACGATCACAGCATCGCGTTCCGTCTCGCGGAGGGGAGCGAAGCGGTTCCGGGTGGAGATCTCGAAGACCGGAGGCGGCGGAGGGGGAGAGGTCCTCGCGTCTTCCGCTGCTGCTGCTGCACCCAGGGTCTGTGGTGTCCCGGCGCCAGAGTGAAGGACATCTGGGTGCACAGGGTCTGTGCAGAGAAACACATGGAGTAGAGGTGGTGGGAGTGTTAGCGCCGCGCTGTATGCTTACCCCGGACTTGTGAGCGTCAGCCTGGGATGTTTCCAGCGCGGCTCTCCGCTCTCTCAGCTGGGCCTGCTTCTCCACCAGCTCGCGGATCTGCCTCTCCACGGCCTCCAGCACCAGCTGCACCGAATGCAGCTCGAACGTGTCCTCGCCTGCACTCAAAGATAGACACACATCCGCCATTAAAGCAAGTAGCAGTGAGTAAAACACTGGTAATGTGTGTGAATAGACTATTAGCAATGTAAGCGAGATTAGCGGCAACCTTCCTTGGTTGCCGCTAATGCAACCATGCTGGCGATGCTAACAGGCTATAAGCTAATAGCGGACTCTGGAAATCAAAATAAAACTAGTGATAGCAAGGCGCTTTGATTGTTTTTGTTGTAGAATACGATAGGGGATATATTCACACGTTATAGAAACGAAAATGATGGTGTGTAAAATAGATTTCAGGATTAGAAAATAGACGATAAAGAATTAACTTGACGGAGCTCAAACTCAAAACACGCAGGTTAAATAAAATTTTAATCATCAAAAACTTATACAGTTTAATGAAAATTTAATAAAAGTTTACACAAAATTACACGTTTAGAGCGCTTTGAAATCTGTTTTATTTTCCCCCAATTCAGTGTTTTTAGTTTTAATTTTTCTTAATTCCATTTTAATGGTTTAATTAAATTTTAATAATCTAAAACGGCTGTCTAATCACCTAAATTTATAAAACTTTTTTATAAAACAAAAAAATAAATAATGAAACAATATAATAATTTATTAACATTTTTGCAATAATACGGCCCTATAAAATATTTGTTTGTTTGTTTATTGATTTATTTATTTCATGTTGTCTGTTTAAATTTTTCAGGATTTATGATTTAATACAAATTTACTATCTAAATAGTAATAAAATAAGGCATAAACATTAACAATTTAATGAATCTTTAATGTAATTTAATATGAAATTTAGATTCAATGTAATCTTGAAATTTAGTCTAAAATGCAATTGAATGAAAATTTAAGGTAATCTTTTAATTATTTTTATATTTTTCATATTTTTTAATTATTTAAGTACATTCTATTGTACAATTTCTTTAAGTTAAATTGAACATCCCACTGTATTATTTTATAGACATAACTCTGAAAAAAGGGAATCCAGCGTTCCACTTGTGGATAGTTTACCTGCTTGACTAGTTTTCTAGTTTACTACTAGACACTAATCTGGGAATAATTTGATAACTGATCATTTATGTTTTAGAAAGTATATTGTAAGTAAATATAATGTAGATATTGCTTAGACTTTTTGTTTTGAAACTAAAAATGTTTACAACCAAAAAGTGAAATAATCAGTAATATTAATAAGTATTAAATAAGTTAAATACTAAAACAATAAAAACGCAATACTGAATGAGCTGCGTTGTTGTCTTAATTGGAATGTAATTTATAACAGGGCTATAAAGCTCAACATTGTGATTTCTCTCTAATATTTTATTTTTGACACACAAGCATGTTTCTCATACCAAATGACGTCAGACAGATTTGCAGTAGTTATGAAGGACAATATAAAACGCTTACAGCTGCCCTCGGCCTTTTCCTACACGTTCAACCATTAGTTCTCATATTCCCGTTGATGACATTTATCATCTGCTCTCATCCTGAAGCGCTTCGTGGTTTCACGGGTGTGAAGCTGAAGCATAAATGTTCTCCAGACTGAATGAAGAAAAAGCCATTTGCAGCATAATCCCTGCACAGATAAATACTTAAACACACACACACACACACACACACACACACAAACGTCTGAACCTCGCTTTCCCTCTAAAGTAATGCTATTGAGTGTGTGAAGGTCACAGCGATAGACACAGAGATAGCGGTGTCTAAGAGGCCGGTGAATGGGACTTTATTAAGGTTGTTTTAACTGCTCTGAGAATAAACTCTGGAAATCTAATGATCTTTATAGATTTAGTCGAACTTGGCTTCACTTCAGTAATACAGTCTTAATCTTGGGCTCTGTGAGGCAGAACCCATGTAATACACAATTAAGCTCAGAAGAAATCAGTGATACTAAAATGAGATTTTTTTTCTTCTCCCTATTCAGCTTCCATTAGCGCTGGGTCTGAACCGGCTCGAGGTGGCCGCTCTGATGAGCCAAACCAGCGCTAACATCGCTCCGCTCATGACCGGGGTGAGTTCTCTGTCTCTCTGTGTTTTCAATCTTGTACGAAGCGTTTTGCAGGAATAAGACGCAATAGTGTGTCCCTTGAGTTTTTGCATTACAGGCACAAATCTTGTGAGAGCTATTAAATATGATGGATAAACAAACACATCAACTCACCAACCAGACCTGCTCAGAAAATACTGTAATCATCTTCCATTTACACTGTTATCAATGTTTTATTATTTATTTATTTAATTAATTAATTAATTAATTTATATTTTTAAATTTATCTAAATATATTTATTTACTTTATTTATTGTATTTAATACTTATTGTTAGGAAAATTACACACATTTAGACAAAGAAAGTTTGGTAACAGGAAAAAAAAAACACTTAGATTATAATAGCAAATCAAACATTATATACTTCATGTAGTTTGACATCCTGAGGCAGGTGATCAGTATTTTCTAAACATTTTTGTTGTTGTTATTGTTGTTTTTGATATGTGTCTCTTCTGCTCACCAAAGCTATACATTTATTGGATTAAAATTACAATGCAAACAGTAATGATGTGAGATATTATTGCAATTTAAATCATCTGTTTTCTATGTGAATATATTGTAAAATATAATTGATTGCTGTGATTAAAGCTGAATTTTCATCATCATGCCTCCAGTCTTCAGTGTCACATGATCCTTCAGAAATCATTCTAATATGCTGATTTGCTGCTCAAGATCCATTTCTGATTATTATCAATGTTGAAAACAGTTGCCCAATATTTTTGTGGAAACTGTAATACATTTTATTTTTCAGTATTATTTGATAAATAAAAAGTTCAAAAGAACAGCATTTATTTGAAATTGAACACTTCTGTGACATTATTAATGTCTTTACTGTCACTTTTAACCAATTTAATTTGTGCTGAATAAAAGTATTATTTCCTCTTCCTTTTTGTGTATATAAATCGTGTATTATGTTACTTCTATTGCTATAGAGCACAACATTCAGGTTATGGAAGTGAAAATCCCATTTGTTTTCTCCATAGAGAAATTAAGTGTGTTTAAATATTTCAAGGCAGAGCTAACATGAGCTCGGAGGCTGTAAAAGTCAATATAAAAAAGTGTTTAATTGTCATATTCCCAATATAAATAATTCTGGAGACAAATCCACTAATCGCTGTAACCATGGATACAGGAATTGTGCAGGAAGAATAGACCACGCACTTCTATAAAGCATTGCAAATGATGTAACGCAGCAGCAGCACAGCCTCCAGTGGGTTCAGATCATTGCCAGTAATCGTCTGATGAGCGCATTCATCTGTTTGCATCCACGAGAGAAGAGCGCACATGTGACGACAGTCTGCTGCAACATCTGAAGCATCCAGCGATACGCATTACAGGACCTCAGTCTGCTCAAGAAGTGCACAAAGCTCTTGTGGATGGTTCACCTCGCTCCTTTGCTTGTGCTCTGTTGATTTGTAGATGGTTTGCTCCACATCTCTCAGCTACTGACTGGTCCTCTGAACTCCATCTTAATGCAACCTCAGTTTCTGCAGATGTCGTAACTTACACTGAACAAAATTATAAACGCAACACTTTTGTTTTTGCCCCCATTTTTCATGAGCTGATCTCAAAGATCTAAGACTTTTTCTATGTACACAACAGGCCTATTTCTCTCAAATATTGTTCACAAATCTGTCTAAATCTGTGTTAGTGAGCACTTCTCCGAAAACCAGTCAGTATCTGGTGTGACCACCATTTGCCTCACGCAGTGCAACACATCTCCTTCGCATAGAGTTGATCAGGTTGTCCACTCCTCTTCAATGGCTGTGCGAAGTTGCTGGATATTGGCAGGAACTGGAACACGCTGTCGTATACACCGATCCAGAGCATCCCAAACATGCTCAATGGGTGACATGTTCGGTGAGTATGCTGGCCATGCAAAGAACTGGGATGTTTTCAGCTTCCAGGAATTGTGTACAGATCCTTGCAACATGTGGCCGTGCATTATCATGCTGCAACATGAGGTGATGGTCGTGGATGAATGGCACAACAATGGGCCTCAGGATCTCGTCACGGTATCTCTGTGCATTCAAAATGCCATCAATAAAATGCACCTGTGTTCGTTGTCCATAACATACGCCTGCCCATACCATAACCCCACCGCCACCATGGGCCACTCGATCCACAACGTTGACATCAGCAAACCACTCACCCACACGACGCCATACACGCTGTCTGCCATCTGCCCTGTACAGTGAAAACCAGGATTCATCTGTGAAGAGAACACCTCTCCAAAGTGCCAGACGCCATCGAATGTGTGCATTTGCCCACTCAAGTCGGTTACGACAACAAACGGTTTCTGACTGGTTATGCAAACCGATTGTTGCAGCAGCTGTCCGGGTGGCTGGTCTCAGAAGATCTTGGAGGTGAAGATGCTGGATGTGGAGGTCCTGGGCTGGTGTGGTTACACGTGGTCTGCGGTTGTGAGGCCGGTTGGATGTACTGCCAAATTCTCTGAAACGCCTTTGGAGACAGCTTATGGTAGAGAAATGAACATTCAATTCACGGGCAATAGCTCTGGTGGACATTCCTGCAGTCAGCATGCCAACTGCACGCTCCCTCAAAACTTGTGACATCTGTGGCATTGTGCTGTGTGATAAAACTGCACATTTTAGAGTGGCCTTTTATTGTGGCCAGCCTAAGGCACACCTGTGCAATAATCATGCTGTCTAATCAGCATCTTGATATGCCACACCTGTGAGGTGGATGGATTATCTCGGCAAAGGAGAAGTGCTCACTAACACAGATTTAGACAGATTTGTGAACAATATTTGAGAGAAATAGGCCTTTTGTGTACATAGAAAAAGTCTTAGATCTTTGAGTTCAGCTCATGAAAAATGGGGGCAAAAACAAAAGTGTTGCATTTATAATTTTGTTCAGTGTATATTTAACATCTGAATGTGGAAGGTTTACAGAAACCCTGAAGTCTCATGAAATGTGATCTGCCCGTCAACAGGAAGAAAAAAGAAAAAAGAATAGTTCACCTATGATCTGCAGTGAATGGGTGCCGTCAGAATGAGAGTCCAAACAGCTGATAAAAACATCACAATAATCCACAAGTAATCCACACCCCTCCAGTCCATCAGTTAACATCTTGAGAAGAGAAACGCTGAAATAAATCCATCAAGACGTTTTTAACTTCAAACCTTTGCTAAAATATGAGTCCATATTGTTTCCTCCGGGTAAACAGTCCATCTCCTGTTGCCTCTCACATCAAAATCCAGCCACATATTTGTTTTGGACTGTTTTGTCTTGTAAACGCTGCTTGATCTGTGCAGATTTCTCTCCTGATTCAGATCAGACCACTTTTTCACTGGAGGAAGCGTTATTATGGATTTTGGCCAGTAACAATGGTTTGAAGTTAAAAACGCCTTAATGATGGATTTGTTTCTCCCAAACACGCAGCTTTTGTCTTCACAAGATGTTAATTGATGGACTGGAGTGGTGTGGATTACTTGTGGATTATTGTGATGTTTTTATCAGCTGTTTGGACTCTCATTCTGATGGCACCCATTCACTGCAGAGAATCCATTGCTGAGACAGTGATGCAATGCTGCAAACAAACTCATCTGCATCTTGGATTATCTGAGGGTGTGTACATTTTCAGCAAATTTTCATAACGCGTAAACACTTGAATCTGACTATTTTCAAAAAGCACGTGCGGTGCCACGATGCGTTTACAGAAGTTTTACATTTTACATGCATGCACACAATTAATGATCTCTTATCACTATTTATCACAGTGAAAAATTGTTTCTACACCAAATAGTTTTCTATGAGTTCTGGAACATTGTGAACACAGACAATCGATTATGAAGACCTGAACTAAATTTATATTATAATCAATGTCAAGGGTTTCATATTATACCCTTGTTTTGTATTCAGTAACATCATTTTCAATGCTTCATGGGTTTTTCATTTTCTCACAAAAGAACTGAAGTAGTCTTGGACCATTTCTCATCTTTTCTTGTTCAAATACTTTGTTGCAAATAAATGCAACTGTGCATTTGCGAATTATATAATCGAATTTCTATATGCTCTCAAGCTAGTTTTTATATGTAATAAACTTTTTACTTTACAGTATAAAACTTTAAATAAATTCTTTTTAAGTCAATACTTGTATATTGTACTGCTGTACAATTAATCTGAGAGCTGGTTGGTTTGGTTCAAGGTTTAGATCTCTGTGTTTCTGAATGTGGAGGAAATGAATGGGAAAACACTTCAGGAACCAAGGACACTGAAAAAGTGAGCCGTCGCTGTTACGCTCTATTCGCCGCGCTTCTCTTCAGTCCATTACACTGGTTGCATGCAAGTGGCCATATAAATAAAACCTGCTGGAAGTTTGCTGGAAAGTAATATACCGTCTCATTTAGCGTTAACACAACAGCTGTCACCTCCGTTCTGAGCGTACAGGCTTTATGTCTGTTATGCTCGTTAAGTGAGACTGAAACACAGTTTACGCTTTGTGTTTGCATTATGAAGGTGCCGTCCTGATCACGCACCAAAAACCATTTCACCTTTCCAAGGTTTGGCATTAGTGGCTTTAGCCGCCGGGCCAACAGATGCAAAGCACAGATGGACTTATATTACACCGACACGCTGGGAACTAGACACACATGGCATTAATTAATGACATTACACGCTGATATTCAGTTATGGGATGGACAAATGTTCGCTCAAGCATATCTCACGAGTCTGCAGCAGCGGTGTGTTTTCATAATGTGTTTTTATTACGTCTTCCGGTCCGGACAAAAAGACCAAAACAATGGGTCAACAAAGAGCGGCATAAATGCGTATTCTACATAATAAAATGAACTAAATGCTCTACTCTTCAAAAGTTTGGATATTTTGGAAGAAATTAAAAGGAATGCATTAAATTAATCAAAAGTGACAGTAAAGACATTAATCAGTGTTGGGTAAAGTTACTTTTAAAAGTAATGCATTATCATATCGCGTTACTCCCTAAAAAATTAACTAATTACGTTACTTAGTGACTTTTTATGGAAAGTAATCTGATAAAGTAATCTGATTATGTAACTTGTTACTTGTAATGCGTTACCCCAACACTGTTTATAATGTTACAAAATATTTGTATTTCAAATAAATGTTGTTCTTTTGAACTTTCTATTCATCAAAGAATCCCGAACAAAATAAAATGTATCACAGTTTCCACAAAAATACAGAACTGTTTTCAACATTGATAATAATCAGAAATGTTTCTTGAGCAGTAAATCAGCATAGTAGAATGATTTCTGAAGGATCATGTGACACTGAAGACTGAAGTAATGATGCTGAAAATACAGCTTTGTTCACAGCAGTCAATTACATTTTAAAGGGATAGTTCACCTAAAAATGAAAATTCTGTCATTAATTACTCACCCTCATGTCATTTTTAAACCCGTAAGACCTTTGTTCATCTTCGGAACACAAATAAAGATATTTTTGATGAAATCCGAGAGCTCTCTGACCCTCCCGTAGACAGCAAGCATACTACCACGATCAAGGCTCAGAAACGTAGCAAGGAGATTGTTAAAATAATCCATGTGACATCAGTGGTTCTACCGGAATTTTACCAAGTTACGAGAATACTTTTTGTGCGCAAAGAAAACAAAAATAACAATTTTATTCAACAATTCATCTCCTCCGTGTCACATGGATACGTTGTTTACGCTGTTTATGCTTTGATCTGAACGAAAACAACGTATCCACGTGACACGGAGGAGATGAATTGTTGAATAAAGTTGTTATTTTTGTCCACTGATGTCACATGGATTATTTTAACGATGTCTTTGCTACGTTTCTGAACGTTGATCGTGGTAGTATGCTTGCTGTCTATGGGAGGGTCAGAGAGCTCTCGGATTTCATCAAATTTGTGTTCCGAAGATGAACAAAGGTCTTATAGGTTTGGAACAGCATGAGAGTGAGTAATTAAAGACAGAATCTTCATTTTTTTTTTTTTTTTTGGGTGAACTATCCCTTTAACATATATTCACAACAGCTATTTTAAATTATAATAATTTAATATTATGTTTGATCAAACAAATGCAGCCTTGATGAGCAAAAGCAACATTTCTGACATGGGGACTTTCCAGTTTTATGTTTTTTTTTTCCTTCTTTTTTTTTTTTCTCCACACAGATGTCTAACTTTAGGTCTTCAGCGCTGTTGAGTGCAGCAGACACATTGGACTTCAGGTCGGATCCGTTCGGGAGCCTCTCTCAGCTGATGTGTGGAACAGACTTTAACACGACGAGAAGAGCTGCTGTGAGATCAGCGTCGACAGAATCAGACCAACAAAACACACGCGCCGCAACAGCAGACAACACCAACACAAGCAGCACTAACACCAGTAAGAGCTGATTCAGCAGCTGAACAGCACAGTTTAAATCAGACCAGTTACTTTCATTGTGTGACATGTTTCTAAGTGAAACTGAATAGTGGGCTTCAAATTATTCAAGCGGTTTATGCGGTTTATTAGTTAAAGTGCCCCTATTATGGATTTTTGAAAATTACCTTTCATGCAGTGTGTAACACAGCTCTAAGTGAATGAAAACATCCTGCAAAGTTTTAAATCTGAAAGTGCACCGTGTATAAAGTTATTGTCTCTCAAAAGAAAGAGTCGACTCTGAATCATTGACGTCAACATGAAACATTAGCATATTGCCCGCCCATTTGTTGCACGTACAGACCCGGGAAAGCTCTGATGCTGTGCTCTGCTCTGTGAGGGTAAATCTGTTTTTTTTTTTTTACTGCCAAAGGATGAGGCTGTGAAGAATCAATGGTTAAAGTTTATTTTTACAGCAATACCACAGCAGTATAGCCCCAACCTTGTGTTGTGTCCCTGTCATTTTACTGAAGACTGCTACAGTGTTTCCTACAAACTTACACTCTGTGTGTGGTGGGGCTTCCCCCGTGGGATATATATACCGGTTCACATTCACGGCTCTGAGTGTTTGCTGCGTAAAACCATCAGTTGATTTTCACGTTGGTCTGAATGAAAATGCAAATTCATTCTTTGCCACTAGGTGCTACTTTTTCAGCGGTAAAAATACGGTTGTACACAAAGCAGCACTGCACTCACAAATGCTGCTTTATGAAATGGAAATGAAATTGACCAATTGGACCAATCACCGCAGATTAGTGTCATTCAAAGGAGGGGTTTGAAAAATGAATGAGTTGAGCGAATCGAAAATGTTGAGCGAATCGTTTGGGAGTCGTTGAGCAAGTAAGGTAATAATAAATGCATATTATAAGACAATAAAATTATTTTTTCGACATTGCATGCATGTCAACCTGTTGTTGGGGACTCCCAAAACCAAAATATGAACCTTCCATAACCCATAATAGGGGCACTTTAATCACTTTTGAAAAAATAAAAAATAAATTGTATTGAATGTGCACGAGTAGTGTACTTCAAATCATAAGTATATGTTTAACAAACTGTACTTGCGTATAATTCATTTCATTCATGAAATAAAAGGTCACTTAAGTGTACTTAGAGAGGTGCTTTCATAACACACTTAAGTACACTTTTAAAAGTGACCTTTGTACTAATGTCAAATTAAAATATTTACTTTAAAGTACATTTTAAGTCATTATATTTTAATAATCTTTTGTCGTGTTTTAAAAAAGTAAACTTATTTTGATGTATTGACTAACATACTAAAACACATGCAAAGTACTTGATTATCATTTTAACTGTAGTGTGTTACTCAGTATGAAATTTAAAGTTAATAGATTTTAAAAATACTAAACTGCAACTTTATCATTATAAATGCATAAATAAGAATGTAAGTAAATAAGTAAAATTACATTCAAGGTTTAATAGTAATGACATTAAATTAGATTTTAGTTTGTCATAAATACTTGTCAGTATATTCAGCAGTAAGGATAATTACTTAAGTAATTATGACATTACCTATAAAGATGTATTTAGGTCCTACATCAAAATAAGTGTACTTTTTTAAAGCACGACAAATGATTATTAAAATGATTACTTAAAATATACTTTAAAGTAAAACTTTTAATTTGGCATCATTGCAAACTGCGCTTTTTAAAAGTGTACTTAAGTGTGTACTTAAGTCCTAATTAAGTGACTCAAAAAATCACTCTGAAGCTCAGCTAATTGCATTTAATTATAAATTCAAACAATAATGCATTTCATTTGATTAAATTAACATGCAATTAGGCATCTGAAAACATGACATTCGGTTTGCACTTAAGTATGTTCGGTAACACTTTATTTTAAGTGTTACACGTTATATGTACTTACTATTATAATAACAATAAACTGTGCAAAATTGCATGCAAGTAACCCTAAGCCAAATCCTAATCTCTAAATAGGCCTACTTAAGGACACCTTAAAATAAAGTGTAACCGTATGTTCTTTAAAAGTGTATTTCTGTAATAAGTACTCTTTTTAAAAGCATGTTTAGTGAACTACTTTTTCACAAAAGATAGTCATTACATTAAAATAGTTATAGTTTTATGTGAGGACCGTAATCAAAGTCGTTACTCAGTGTTATTTCCCACTGCAGTGAGATGTTAAACAGTCTCAGTGGATGGATCAGTTGGGTTTAACTGGTGAACCTAGTTAACTGGCTAGTGACTAGTTAAGTGAGCAGAAGGTGAGCATTGCATCGGCGCCGGCGGTGTTGTTGTTTGTTTACAGCGGCTCCTGTGTTTGTACAGAACACTGAATATCAGGAGGACTGAGTTAATTAGCATCTCTGTTGGGCCGTTCCGTTAATTACCTTCTCTTTGAAACGGCAGTAAATAGGATTGGCTGTTTCTCCCCGAGCGCTTTCTGTTGTTCTGACACCGCGAATCACACAAACCATGCCGCATTGTGCTCAGCTCTGTGTGGATGGCTTCTTGGCCCTGTTGGCATGCTAATGGGATCGTGCTTTCTTTCTGATTCGGCCGTGTTGGGATTGAACGCGCTGACGTCTCTCTGGTGGGAGAGCAAACAGATGCGTTATGAAATACAGATCGCGTCCGCTGTACATAATGGGGAGTTTAACTGCGTTGTGAGATTTGGCTGCGCTGTTGATCTTTCAGTAAATCTACAGAACGCTCCTCATGTGTGTCGTTGGATGTGTGTACGCTATTAAAACAGTAGCAGTGAGTGCCACAGAAGTCATATGTCAGGAATCAGTGCAATTGCGTCTCTTTAATTCTCAGATGCACTTCTTTCAGTTGAGCAGTGATTGTGTTTGTCGTTCAGACACAAACTGCAGATGTAGGCTACACTGGGACCGAGTTAATTATAATCTGCCATCAGTGATTTATGTAAATTTCAAATGGTATAAAGATATGAAAAGAGGCCCTTGTTTTCCAAAAAACAACATCAACAACAAGCTATTTTTCTCTACTGTGTTACAGATTGAGGTTACCAACCTTTGCATTTTTCTCTTTTATAATAATGCACATTTTAAAACAATTTTTAGTGATGCTTGTTTTAGTAGGCTATTTGCTGTGTTTTTATTGTTGACTAAAACTTTATTCATTTATTTTAACATTTTTTTTAAATATTATTTTTTATTTTTATTTTATTTTATTATTTATTTTTTATTTAAATTTTTTGCGATTGCTACTTTTAAATGTGATTTTAAAATGTGATTTATTTATTTATTTTTGCGTGTGTGTGTGCTAGTTTGTTGGGCTGCACAATGTTATGATTATCTGTCAATACGACTATAAAATAATATTAATATTAACAAGAACAACAACAACACTATTATTATTAATAGTAGTAGTAGTAGTATAAAAATTACTAATAAACAAAACAGGAAATTTTACTATTGTACTAATAAATTTAAGTAAAACAAAAAATCATGTATTTACAAAAATAATTAAAAATAATAATTATTAATGACTATTATGTTTTACACTGCAACTGTAAAATAAACTATTTTGCTCTGCAACACAATTCATATATTAATTATTTTTATATATTTAATTAAATCTCTTGCTAAGCCTTATAACGATTTTGTTTTTGTTTCAATTAATCAAGCAGCCCTACTGCAAATAGTAATAATAATAATAATAATATATTAGATGAAAAACATAACGATTTATTAGTTTTTTTAAGTTGCAGTACTAAACTTGCATCATTTTTATTAATTGAAATAAAGCTGCAAAAAAATCTTAATATTAGATGAAAAACGTAAACTTACAAAACTAACTGAAATAAAATAAGTTTACGTTGAAGTACTGAAGTTGGTAAAATTAAAACTGAAAAAAATATATATAAATGACAAAAGCACAAAAAAAACACTAAAATGTAAACTTAAAAAATGAAAACAAAACATTCTAATTTAAAATATGAATAAATAGCACAGTATATAAATAATAGGCTAAGGCTCAGTGTTTAGGTGTTTGTGTTTGCTGGGTGGTTTTGTTCTTTCGTTTGTGCTGGTATTCAGTCTAATGTAACCTCATCTAGTTTTGAGGAGAGCTGATTTGATTACAGTCATTGGTCGGGAGCGTCTTTGAGAAGCGTCGTGATGTAGTTGTGCAGGAGAGTGAAGGCGGTGATTTGTCATCCTGTGATGCATTTCATTTCTTCTGCGTTTATTTCGAGAGGTTCAGGCCCGCTGAGATCAAGGCTTTTCTGTGAGCGAGTTCAGTGAGCAGACAAAAGAAATGCATTTGACAAGAAAAAGAGTGTAGAATTCAATAAATAAAATACAAAAGCAGCCAATGGCTTGTTTTATTCACACGGACCTGAGGTGATATTTATAAAACCACTTAGAGACACTTCAACTATACCCAGAAGTTTCTCAGAATTCAAAGAATGAAAAACGTTTTGCCTTTATATGCAGTTAAAGAATATAAATATATAGAACATATATATATATATATATATATATATATATATATATATATATATATATATATATATATATATGCGTAAAATGTTCATAAGTGTTAAACTTCAGCTCCTAAATTACTCAAGAAGGCCAGAGGTGATATAGCACTGAGATGGAAGAGTGCACAAATCCAACTGAACCACACTGGAAATCTGTTGAAGATTATTGTAAGGTTTAGTTTTTTTTCTACTTTTTTATAGTTTTATTTAGTTAGTTTAACTTAACTATAATAAACCTTATCAGAAGACATTTAAAGGGATAGTTCACCCAAAAATCATCATTTACTGCCATTTACTCACCTTTATGTTGTTCCAAATGACACAGAATTAACATAAATGACCATATTGATTATATTATTATTAAATTATTTCTATTTAGTTTTCAATACATTGAACATTTGTTGTTAATGTTTACTGTTTATGTAGTTCATCACATTTTACAAGTGAAAAACACTTTGTCTTCATAATAAATATCTAAACAGAACTACAATAATTAAAAAACACATTATACAGTCAAACCAAAATTTATTCAGAAACCTTCAACATTTCTCACATTATCACAGTTTATGGTGATAAAATATGACAAGAACTCAGAGCTGAAGTGTGTCAGAACAAATTCATCTTGTTAATGTCAGATAACTTTGATAGAAAGGTATGTAATGAATTTGGTTGAATAGCTGTCAGCTGTTAAATGTAAGAACACAGTTAGATAATACCAATTTAGCTCAACCAGTTACCAAGCAATGCTTCATTTTGTTCAGTCTGTGGTGTAAAAAGATCGCATTAGCAATTACAGAAAAAAAAAACACTTAAGCAAAACATGCTCAGGTCAAAGTGTCTGAATAATTTCTGGCCCCAAATTTGTATCACTTTTACTGGTAGTCCACTGTATGAAGTATTTTTGGGTATGATATGTCACAGTTTACTTTATTTGGCTATCCTCACTTACATAAATGAACTATAGTGTCCTGCACACACTAGTATAAAAATATCAAAAATTATATCTGGTGTCTGGTGTTTTTGGTTTGACTGTATTTAAATAAATATATATAATCACACACACACACACATATACAGGTACGTGTGTGTGTGTGTTTGCGTATGTGTGTGTGAATGATTTATTTACTTATCTACTTATTTGTAATGTGTTCAACATGTCTGTGCATGAAATTGTTTGACTCCTAACTAGGTTAGTGTCAGCTCTCTAAATAATTCATGATCTGAAATCAGGTCTAAACACTTACACAAATTTATGCATGACATGTATTCTTAATTGCAGGAATAACTGTAAAATTATTTTATTTTTGCACATTTAATGTGAAAATAGTACTCCAGTTGGTTTTATAAATGCCTCCCCTGATCATTACATCACTGCAGATTTCAGCGCTTGCAAAAACAGGAGCGTTTTAGACTGAAATGTCCAGTGGATGGAGGCCAGAGCTCAGGCCTGCTGTGCTGTTTGGCACAGTGAGTTCATTTCTGTTCGGAAAGACATATCTGACGGTGTTAAAATGTAGAGGATTGAGGGTTAAAACTGAGTCTGATCTCAAATCTGAATCTGGGTTTAAGTCTAAAGCTGTTGTCCTTCTCAAATCTGATCAAAGCTTTTTTCCTCAGCAAATATATTGCAAATGCTTATTAGAGACTGTGCTTTTTTTAGTGTCATTGAGATACTATTATGGTTTTCAGATTTTTTTAAAAATCATTTTTAATATTATTTTTTATTTAAAAGAAATATATTAGATATATTATATATTAGAAAATACAATATATAAATATTAAAATAATGTAATTAAAACAGTATATACAGTGTGTGTGTGTGTGTGTATGTGTATATATATATATATATATATATACACATACACACCCTAACCTAACCCTATATATAAAATATTATTTTAGTTGTAGATATTTTAATAAATAAAATTAAACAATGAAAATAAGAAATATTGCCTTCGTAACTAGCTGAAGTAAAATAAGTTCAAGTTATTTATTTATTTGTTTAAATTTAAGTTTATTTGATGTCAAGTAAGAAGTAACAACAGTTTTTTTTTATTTTTTTTTATGATTTTAGTTTTAGTTAACTATAATAACCCTGATTGGAGTGGGATTTAAAGGGATAGTTCACATATAATGTTTTCATCATTTACTCACCCTCATATTGTTCCAAATGACACAAAAGATGATATTTTAAATTTTAATGATGAATTTTAATATTCTGTCTTCATTTTTCTCATCCATTGAAAAATTTTGATTTTTTTTCCAGACTTCAAAATGTTCATAAAGACGTTATATATATATATATATATATAATATGAATCCAGATTTGTTTAATCCACAATTGCTTTATACGATGAACAGATTTTAAATGTGAATATAGTTTAGACAGTTATTATTACATATTAGTTATGTGTTGTATTTTTATATAGCTACTATTATTATTCTAAACACTGTTTAACACACATAGAGCACATCAGATAAGGTAAACGTGAGCTCAGATGTGCTTGATGCGCATGGACAGTCCTCACAGTGTCAATCACTCCCATCTGATGTTTGAAGCTGCTCCTGCGCTCGTGTTTTATTCATGCACATGCACTCGTCTGTCTCTGCAGGTGCGTTCTGTAAAAACCTGACGGACACGCTGGAGAGCACTTCCAGCCTGCGTCTGCTCTGGAAAACCTTCCGGCCGTTCCTGCAGGGAAAAATCCTCTACACGCCGGACACTAATGTTACACGCAGCATCGTCACAGAGGTACACGTGCAAACACAGACATGCATTAATGCACTGCATTGTTTAAAAAAAGGCTTTATTTAGCCTTCTGCACAAAAGGAACACAGACTCTCATTGCATGTAAATTGGTGTAACAGGATGAATGCACATAAAGAGCTCCAGTGTTCATGCTTGTTTGTGTGCTTCAACACCCCAGAAATCCACCGAGAACTGAATCCGCCGTTCACACACACGCAAACAGCCGCTGATTGTGTCGCATGAAATTTTAAAGAAGTGTAAAAGTTTCATGTTTCAGTGCTGACATGCTTTCAGAAAGATGCAGAGTTGTCTCTGCTCATGAGCCGCAGCGGCACTGAAAGAACAGAGACCACCTGCGGCTGGACTCACCAGAATAAGAGAGAAGATTAGAAGTTTTGTAAGATGAGTTCTTTCTTATTTTCTTGAATTCAGCCCTAGGTCATCTCTGTGCATCTGCTAAAACTTACCAAAAATGTTCTTTAGAAAACATTTGAGAATTGCATTTAAAGACATTTGTACAAACTCCTTATGAAATTTCTTACCTTCTAGGTTTCATATTATTTATTTATTTATAATTTTATTTTCTATGAACATTGTACAAATGTTCATAAATGCAATTCTTCAGAAATTCTTAAATTCTCAAACATTTTCTTAAGTTTTCATCTTTTTCATCTTTTTATTTTATTTATTTATTTATTTATTTATTTTACCAAGACGACCTGGGCATTCAAGAAAATAAGAACAAATTTATCTTACAAAAGTTCTTAGCTTATTTCTTATTTTCATGAATCCAGACCCAGGTCATCTGTCTTCCAAAACTTAAAACAACAACAACAAATGCTCTGAAGAAAATTCTAATAACTTTTGAATTTCAGAACATTGGTATGAGTTTCTGAGAATTTATCTTACAAAATTTCTTGACTTCTAAGAGGTTTGTACACATGCAATTTTTGAGAAATTCTTCAATTCTCAAGTATTTTCTTAAGAAATTTATGTATGTACGTATGTATGTATGTATCTTACATTGTAGCAGATGTACAGGGATGAATTTTGAAAGTTAAAACTAAGAAGTTCATATAAATGTTCGTAAATGCAATTCTTGAGAAATTCTTAATTTCTCAAATATTTAAAGTTTTCATAAATATATATATATATGTATATATGTGTATATATGTGTATATATATGTATATATATATATATATATATATATATATATATATATATATATATATATGTGTGTGTATATAAATGTATATATATGTATATATGTATATGTATATGTGTGTGTGTATATATATATATATATATATATATATATATATATATATATAAATTATATATTAGCAGATGTACTAATAAGTAAGATAAGAGAGAAGTTATATTACAAAAATTCTTAACTTCTGTTTTATTTTCATGAATCCAGCCCCTGGTCATCCCTGTACATCTGCCAAAACAAAACAACAACAACAACAACAAAAAAAAACAATAAAACAAAACAAAATGTTTTTAAATATTTGAAAGAAATTCATTCATCAAGAATTTCATTTAGGGACAGTTGTGCAAACTTCAGAACTGATCTTTTAAAAAAGTTCTCAAGAAGGACTCAAATATTTATTTATTACATTTCAGAAACTTCAAACTTCAAATTCTAAAAAGTTAATACAAATGTTTCTAAATGCAATTCTTAAGAAATTCTCAAATATATATTTTTTTTCTCAAACATTTTCCTAACAATGATAGACCTTGACTTTTGATAGATTGATCTGATTGTATGGCGGTTCTTGCCGAAGACTCATTAATAAGCTCAATGAAAAACTCCCCTAATGCTGAATTATCCAGTGTTATAGCAGCGTCAATCAGAATCAAGTGTTCCAATGAGATGAGCTGCCTACTGAGTGCACTGAAGAGTGGTCCACATGCGTTTAATGCAGTGTCTCTGTCATCAGGCCAACCGCACCTTTGACGCGCTGGCTAAAGTGGGCGAACTGGCAGAGGCCTGGCTGGAGAATCAAGACGTCATCTGGGATTTCTTCAACAACGGCACACAGATCAACACACTGAGGGTGGGTGAGAGCTGCTCGCTTTTGGCCTCTTTATTCACACTGTGAACTTGTAAGGAGTGCAGATGCATCACACAGAACAAGCAGATCAAATCATGCAAGTGCCCTGTGTCATCTGTGTGAGCAACATGACTTAACATGACACCTTTTAATCAAATGAATGAATTTATGAGACAGTAGGCAGCTGCTGATGCATATGAATGAATAAGATTGTCTATACATAAAATAGTGCTGTCAAACGATTAGTCGCGATAAAAGTTTTTGTTTGCATAATATATATGTGTGTACTGTGTATATTTATTATGTATATATAAATACACACACATATAGTATATATTTTGGAAATATTTACATGTATTTACATGTCTATATTTATATTCATATAATTTATATTATAAATAAATATATTTAATATATTAACATATATTTTCTGAAATATATACATGCATGTGTGTATTTATATAGGCATAATAATTATACACAGCACACATACATATATTATGTAAACAAAAATTTTATTTTGGATGCGATTAATCGTTTGACAGCACTAAAATAAAACCAAAACTAAACAGGACTTGATTTTGTGCATCAGGAATCGATTGGATTGTAAAAAGTGTGTGTTACAAACTAAATGAAAGCAGATTTGAATGCAATTTTGCAAGATGCTGTTGTGAGGGAAGGGGATGTTAATGTTTTTGATTAAAGATTACAAGGGTGCATGAATTTAAAAAAAATAATAATAATAATGAATTGCATTGATAAATCATTTATAATAAATAGACAACGAAAGTTTATTTAAAGTATATAGCACTTTTCATACAAAATGGTAGTTCAAAGTGCTTTACATAAGAAGGATTTAAAATAATCATAAAATAATGAAATGGACGCATTAGAAAATAAAAATAACAAAATCATTTTAACAATTAAAAATTGATTTAAAAATAAAAAAAATGGTTTAAAAATGTATTAAATACTGCAGCTTTCCATAAAAAATAAAATAATTTTCCTTATATATATATATATATATATATATAAAGGAAAAAATGTTGAGTATGAATTGTGAACCAACAATACACAAACATTTCTGAAGGTATACTCTGACTTTCTAATGAAACAACTTAGTTACATGGATTACATCAAACACAAATTCTCATTATTCAACATTACATAAGTCAGTAACATAAACTAAAAGAGCTCTTTCCCTTATCAGGATTTCATGGGATTTTTTCTGATGTTTGCACACCAAAATGACTGGTTTTGCTTCTGTTTTTCTCAAACATGGTGGTAATATTTGAACAATGAACAAAAATTGGTGCTGGATTTAGTTTGAAAATAATTTCACTCAGAAACCGATAGTAAATTCACAATATTTGCAAAGAAACAGTAAAACATTGAAAGAAAATGAAACTTTGAAGTAGAACGACTCCAATAAAATGCACTCCGATAATCTTTATTTACAATCATGTTTTACTGCATGCGGCTAAATTCTCGACTTGCATTCAGTAGCAAAAGAGCTCATGTGTTTATAGTGTCCTGGATGCTGGAGAGAGAAGAGAGAGTCAGGATCTGTAATGGTAATCTAATGCTGCTAGTTCACACAGATCTATCACTGTTTTCTCCAGTGGTCCGCAGGGTAATTCTCCAGAGATCTGCGGCGCTGCCCTTGTCCCGCTGCAGTGTGAGCGCGTCCGCACACTGAATTTAATGTCCTGTGAAATAAAGGCCAGCGATCTGACTGCTTGGCTCTTTCATGACACCCACACAGGCCTTGATGTCCGCCGTGAATTCTGTCTAGGACCAACAAACCTTTCACTACAATAACTTGTGTTCAGACTCTCCGGTGACCTTGGATGCCCTCGCCGTGTATTCTGGCCGCCGCTTGTGGCCGTCTAATTGAGAGTTCGACCCGGTGAGCTTCATTTTCTGCGGCGTTATTGACGACAGAAGCAGGGTGCTGTATGTAGTTATCTCAGCGCGGCTGATCCGGGCCCCATGAGAGCGCCGGTCTCTTCACAGGATCACGCTCTGCATTGCATCTGAACTGCATCAACTTCATCTGGAGCCTTTGACACCCGAGTGGTCCGTTATCAAGGTCTTTGCTATTCAGGAGGTCTTTTTCTGTTTCAGCAAAGACAAGGACTTTATCCATCTAAGGTTCTACCACCTTTAACCCATATGAAGTCTCTGTAGGGATGTTTTTTTTTTTTTTTGCTTTTCTGTATTTTAAGTATGACCCACGTGAGTTGTGTAAATTTAAGAAAAACTTGCTGCATTTTCAAAGACATTTATTTCATGCATGCATTGCTTCTTCACACAAACTTCCATATTTGCAAATGTTTGGGTTGTTATAATCTGCTTTTGAAAACCCATTATGCACCAAAGATCTCCCCAAACTTGTATTCAGAATAATTTATAAATCTGTTGTAAAAAAAAAAAAAAAAAAAAAAACAAGAGAAGGTTTAAGGTTTGCCAAAATCAAAGCTCTAATGGTTTTACTTTTGAAAGCAAAAATATTAAGACATCCTTAAATATTAATGTTATAAATGAAGAGTTCATTTGCAAAAACAGATAACCCCGTTTTAACAATTTTCAAAAATCATGTTTTTTCATTGTGCATTCCAATTAATCTCAATCAAACTGCAGTTGGGTTATTTTGATTAGGTTAAAAAATAACTTTAAAAACTACAGCTAACTAACACAATAAAATAATAAAAACATGATAACAAAACATGTTTTTTGAAAATTAAAAAAACAACAGAGTTATCTGTTTTTGCAAATAAACTCTTCATATATATATATATATATATATATTAGCGCTGTCAAAATTATCGCGTTAATGCAGGCGATTAATTTAGTCAGTTTAACGTGTAAAAAAAAAAAATTATATATATATATATATATATATATATATATATATATATATATATATATATATACACATATATATATATATATATATATATATATATATATAAATACACACACACACACACATAAAAATGCAGTTAATGCAGGGGCGGGGCTAGGGCTGGCCACCCCATTAACAACTGCTGCCTCTACTGCTAAGGTGCATTTATTTAGTTGCATTTCATATCAAAGCGCGAAATGCATGCAATGTTGTTGGTCAGTTAAGTCATGAAGTTACCAAAAAGGCGATTAAAGCTGCCTTAAAACTGTGCGTGCATGTGATATGTTAGGAGTCTTATTTAAGAACATGTCTCTGAAATGGTTTTCAAAACTGCCCTGGAGCAGCCCAGCACTCTCCCTCATCTAACACACTTGATTCAACTCGTCAGTTCATTAGTAGAGACTTTAAGACACGAAATGGGTCAGAAAAGGTAAAGAGAGTTGAGAGAAAATACGATGCGTGTCAGATCCGCGTCACGTTCTTAAAGTAATAGCAGCCAAAACAACCTAATAACCTGACTACTGTGATGTCTGTTAATTAAAGAAAAAAAGAAAAAAGAAATTAACTTTTATAGCTTTAAGGGGTTCATCTATATTTAATTTAGAATGTGTTTGATAACTTTATTCAATTTCTTTATATTTCTGCTGAAGGGCACAGTTCTCTAAATATGACATTTATTATAATAGGTTTATATGAAGATTGTTTTAAGTTATTTTTTAAAGTCTAATAAATGTTCAAATTGGTAGCTCTCAGTTATACTGTAATGCTGAATGGCTATAGTCAGTGGTTAAATATTAGGGGGGAAAACAGTTTTATAGAGACATCAGTATCAGTGAAACTCACCTTCAGTCATAAAAAAAATATTAAAAATATCTTTGTTGTTTGCACATTCATTTGAAGATTGAATGTGAAATTATTGCAATATAAAAGTATATTTAAAAACTTTAATTTTAGGTGGGATTAATCTATAGATAGATACATATTCAGTCATATTGAATTGAGGGGGCATATTTTCCTTTTTGGTGCTTAGCTGATCACGTGCCTTCTGTGTTGCTTTCTTTGAACAATTTCTGGACTGGTGATAATTTAAAACGTGACATTTGTAGTGATTAAAGTGGTCAGCTCGTGACTAGTAAAACCCACTTGCTGTATCTAAGGAGCTAAATAAACCAGCAGCAGAGAGTTTAACAATTACATCCTCTGCAGTGGGAAGAATGAATTTCATCCTCTTCACTGCTGTAATCGACACGGATGGGGGCATCTCCACAGGACGTGATTACCGACACCATGGCTTGTTACTTCATCAAGGGTGTCTTCTTGCTCCATGTGCTTGAGTTCAGCTTTCACCTGGGGTAGGTGCTTGACACGCTGCATCCGTGGTATAGAGCTCAATCTCTCTTTTAAGATGATTTTCACTGGATCAGTTTTCAACTTTCCACCCTGCTGAGATGCATCTTTTGATTCATTTTAACT
The DNA here is from genome assembly GCA_039654775.1 of Spinibarbus caldwelli. NCBI lineage: Eukaryota > Metazoa > Chordata > Actinopteri > Cypriniformes > Cyprinidae > Spinibarbus > Spinibarbus caldwelli. The sequence goes on from CM077220.1 coordinate 46,784,927, forward strand.
AGTCCCATCTCTGTAGCTCATGCCCGACTCAGGAGACTCCTTAAAGTGCATTGCAGTGTTGTACTACTCAAGATCAGACTCTGTCTCAAGTCCTTCTGTAGGTCTAGTTCAAGACCATATTTTCATGAATTCTGGAGCATTTGGATATTACATTGATGCTCAGATACATTTTGTGGTCTGTACTCACTCACATAATTGGCTCTATGCTATTGTGTTTCTGGAGCATAATAAAGCTTCTTTATTGACATCTGTAGTTTCATGAAGAACTTCTATAGAAATAGTTTACCAAAAAAGGAAAATTTGCTAAAAATGTCCTCAAGCCATCCAAGATGTAGATGAGTTTGTTTCTTCATAAGATTTTGAGAAATGTAGCATTGCATCACTTGCTCAGCAGTGGATGCTCTGCAGTGAATGGGTGCCGTCAGAATGAGAGTCCAAACAGCTGATAAAAACATCACAATAATCCACACCACTCCAGTCCATCAGTTAACATCTTGAGAAGCCAAAAGGTGAGGATTTGTAAACATTCATTGAGACATTTTTGATTTCAAACAATTGCTTCTGGCTAAAATATGAGTCCTCTATCCATAATAATGGTTCCTCTAATGAAAATCTGGTCTGAATCAGGAGAGAAATCTGCACAGATCAAATACCGTTTACAAGCCAAAACAGTCCAAAACAAATATGTGGGTAGATTTTGGTGTGTGAGAACTTTTTTTTTTTTTTTTTTTTTCACTATAGGAAGCATTATTATGAACTATGGATTCGTATTTTGGTCAGAAGCAATGGCTTGAAGTTAAAAACTTTTAAAAGCTTTTGGCTTCACAAGATGTTAACTGATGGACTGGAGTGGTGTGGATTACTTGTGGATTATTGTGATGTTTTTATCAGCTGTTTGGACTCTCATTCTGACGGCACCCATTCACTGCAGAGCATCCATTGATGAGACAGTGATGCAATGCTACATTTCTCCAAATCTGTTGAAGAAACAAACTCAATACATCTTGGATGGCCTGAGGATGAGCACCTTTTCATTTTTGGGTGAACTATTTCTTTAACATTCATGAAACCTTTTTAGTGCACAAAAGGTTCTTTATCATGGAAAGTTTCTTTAGATTTTATTTTAAAGTGTGAACGAAGCACAGTGTTACACTGTTGCAAACCAGCCTTCATTCACCACAAAGGAAAGCATATTTACACTGCCTGAATCTTTCAGATCCTCTTCTGGTCTTAGTCTTGACTTGGACTTGACCCTTTTCTAATCTCAGTCTTGACTCCGACTCAACCTACTCAGGTCTTGGCCTGGACTCGAACCCGAATGATCTGGTCTGGACTTCAACACTGGCACATTCACAACCTCCTGCGCCACTGAGCGAAGCCTCAGCTGGAGCTGTTCTTTCTTCAGTGACGGCTGTGCGAATGTCTCCTCAATTATCACACATGCATCAGCTCCTGTATCAAACTGAAAGTGCTGTCTGACCTATTTCCAGTTGTGCAGTCAGTACAGTGCAGTACAGTACCCTTGTTTCCTTGTTAGCCGCAATTCAAGAGCTTATCCTGTGATTTCTCTCACTTTCGATGCTGTTGGATGCTTTATTGCAGGGAATCTTTTGGATTGCTGGTGTCTCACACATGCACTACTATGCTGTGAGTTTGCATTGTTCCCCCTTCGTCTCGTGGGAGTTCTATGGGTGACTTGCAGGATGAGCTCACTTGGCATTTCACGAGTTTGCAAAGTAGCATGGATGGCTTATTTCCTGTGAATACATCTCCGCTAATGTCAAGCACTCATTTGAAAGTCTTTTGGCTCTTATTCTGACCTCTGAATGGTAGTGAATGTGCTCGTCTGTTTGGTCACCAAGTTCAAAATTTGCAATTCGTAAAGCGAGGAAACATACACCTTTACTTTTTCCCCAGAGAGAAACATCCCGCTCATGTATCTGAATACGCTTCGATAAGCTCCTCAACCTTGGCCAGTACAAAATCCTTATTTTCTTCGTTAGCAAAGCTAGCAATGCAAGAATATTCTCTGTCTCACTTCCTATCCACATTTTTCCTACGCCCCATAATGCTTTGCACAAATTATAGGAGTAACTTCCCTTTACACTGTAAACAATCAGCAAAAGGTTCACTCTATGAACGCAATAATACACATTTTCAAAAACTGGGTACAATGTGGTGACATTACTTTTCTCACCCTTCAACCATCGATCATTAAAAGGAAATTTAAATGTGTAAAAGCATAAACAATTTACTTTCAACATACCATGAAAAACGCCTAAAGATCCTTCTATCTGTAGTAATATTACGGAGGTGTTAAATATCATTATAATAAGATATGTCTATATTTTGTAACAATTACATTTTACAGCGTCCGTGTGAAAACAAACCTGGAAAGTGACATGAGGATTTGAGGAGAAAGATGAAAGATTCTTAGTTAATTCCAGGGAATTATTTGTGGTTTATTTCATAAATTAAATCAATTTGAAATTATTGTTGCACCCAAACCGGAAGTGCCTCCCAGAATTTAAAATGCAGTAGGCTTGTTAGGAAGAAGGTGGATAGAGATGAGAACTAGCCTGTACAGCCACATCGTATATTTGTTTTGTCGCAGTTTTGAAAGTCACTGTATACATTCTGGCCAATAAATGCTTCTGATCTTTAACAAAAATGCCACCTTGTGCAACTGAAGGTTGCCGACTAGTATGCCAGACAGTGACTTTCAACACCACTAATATGTCTGACGAGGTTCTAGCCAGAAATCCCAGCGGTTAATATGCAGTATTTCATCTGGAAGTGCTTTATTAGTGAGTTGACAGATACACAGGACTTATCTTCCATTGTGGATGTAGTTCAGTGTCCATTATTGTTATGGATGAGTCACCTCAGCTGAGAATGAAAGAGAGTCTCTCACACACCCCTCACGAATGAAGACTGACGCGAAAGCTCCTAAACCCTCCGTCTCGCTCGCAGGTGTGTGCGTGATAGAGTTTATTGCCCCTCCTCTGCGATAGGGTGCATGAAAGGAGAAGGTAATTATGGGTAAGTGCAGGATAATTTTCACCAGCAGCAGGAAAGGGATTAACCAGCAGCACACCTTCAGACGAACCCACTATCGCTACATTACTCCCCTTCCTCCATCACCTCAGTGTCATTTTCAAATGAGCTTTTTGAGAATATGAGGAAGAGAAGATGAGTGTGGATGGAGCGGAAAAGAAGTGAACTTTGTTTACACTATTTCATTACCCTGTGCGGGACCTTTAAAGGGGTCATGAACTGAGAAATCAAAATCCCCTTGATCTTTTGACATATAAGAGGTCATTGTACTATAAAAACATCCTGTAAGTTTCAGAACTCAAAACTTTGTCGTTAGTCTAAAAACAGCTTATATTGAAGACAATCTGCCAAAATGACAGCTTGTGGATGTTCTACTCTAGGATGTAATAGTGTTTATAAGTACCCGCCTCCACAGAAGATGATCAATGCCTGCTTCAACATTGCTGCCTGTTTAGCCCCGCCCACCGATTCTACAGCACTGCATTTAGCTCTGCCCACCGATTCTACATCACTGCCTGTTTAGCCCCGCCCACCGATTCTACAGCACTGCCTGTTTAGCTCCGCCCACCAATTCTACATCACCGCCTGTTTAGCCCCACCCACCAATTCTACATCACTGCCTGTTTAGCCCCACCCACCAATTCTACATCACTGCCTGTTTAGCCCCACCCACCGATTCTACAGTGCTGCCTGTTTAGCCCTACCCACCGATTCTACATCACTGCCTGTTTAGTTCCTCCCACCGATTCTATAGCACTGCCTGTTTAGCTCCGCCCACCGATTCTACATCACTGCCTGTTTAGCCCCGCCCACCATTTCTACATTATTGCCTGTTTACCTCCACCCACCGATTCTACAGCGCTGCCTGTTTAGCTCCGCCCACCGATTCTATAGCACTGCCTGTTTAGCTCCGCCCACCGATTCTACATCACTGCCTGTTTAGCTCCGCCCACCGATTCTATAGCACTGCCTGTTTAGCCCCGCCCACCGATTCTACATCACTGCCTGTTTAGCTCCGCCCACCGATTCTACAGCGCTGCCTGTTTAGCTCCGCCCACCGATTCTATAGCACTGCCTGTTTAGCTCCGCCCACCGATTCTACATCACTGCCTGTTTAGCTCCGCCCACCGATTCTATAGCACTGCCTGTTTAGCCCCGCCCACCGATTCTACATCACTGCTTCTTTAGCCCCGCCCACCGATTCGCACATGTATTGTAAGTAATGAGAGAGGCAAATGCAGGTCAATGCAGAAACCAAACAATAAAGATGCTCTGAAGACAAGAAGACGCTGTGCAGTGCGAAGCTGTGGAAAAACGGTCTTTGTGTTGCCTTGCTTCTGATCCCATTTTTAGGAAAGAGTGGATGAACTTTATTTTTAATTTTAAGTTCCAGACCGCGTCAGTAAGAACCTGGTCCTTTGTTCACTTCATTTTACCACAGATTCATTTACAAACAAGGCACAATTCAACAGACGATTTTCAGAAGGATTGAAGCTAAAAGACGATGCTGACTGTGCGACTATATAGGACAGTAATGTCACAACACAAGTGTGAGAAACTGTTTTTATCATGTGGTCACTATTGCTTTTTCTGTTACTACAGATAGTTTGATATGTTCTGAGGGTTTATGCATATTTGACCTAAATGACAACAGCGTTCATTCTTGAAGGATGTAGAGTGTCAAACACACAACTATTAGCCAGTCACAGCAGTGGCGTTTACTTCTGAGTCTACAATCCGCCACAACTATTCAAACAGAGCGTTCTGATGAGGGGGTCAAAATAGGACAGAAAATACCCTATTGCTTGTTGATGTTTTTTGATGTTTAAAAATTGGCGCCAGACTCCTTTGTAATAGATTATGGATCCAGTCTTTCTTGTCCTTTACATGATTAGTACTATATGTATTGTTGCTTATGTAGGGAGCTCCAAATCAGTCATGTATCTTCCATTTCGGTTACAGTGATTCCTAGGAAGGCAGTACAGCGGTCCTCTAGGGTTATGAAACCAATTCAGTGTGTCTCTCTCTGTCTGTTTCCATTTAAACAGTTTGGTTGGCAGTCAGAGTCTATTGTCTGATGTCTGAATAAATTACATTTTTATAGTCAGGTGTTTTGGCACAATAATTTATGTTTAATGGCTAAAATATTTTATGGTGGCCTCTATTAGCAGCTGTGCCCTCATTTAATATTGCTTAATTCAAAAACATTTTAACGTTTTAACAAGCAGAGCTTTGCATTTTATTGGAAAATAGGCTGTCAGTGGTTTTGAATTAGTGATCCTATAAAGAGTGTATTAATGTATCAATGGCCGCACAAACACATAAGCAGATCTGTCTACATATCTATCATCTGTCTGTCTATATTTTTGCATATCGTGCGTCTGTCTTTCTGTCTATATATGTGCTTATAGTCTGTCTGCCTATATATCTGCCTATTGTACGTCCATCTGTATTTCTGCTTATCATCTGTCTGTATTTCTGTTTATATATCTGCTTATCGTCTGTTTATCTGTCTGTCTGTATACTGTATATCATCAGTCTATCTCTCTATGGCCTTGTCCACACTAATACGTTTTTGTTTGAAAACGCATATTTTTCTCTCCTTTTTGCCCTTCTGTCCACACTGAGACGGTGTTTTTGTCAAGAAAAACTGAGCTTTTTGAAAACGCTCTCCAAAGTGGATGAAAACGGAGGCTTTTGAAAACGATGATGCATATTTAGTCATGTGACGCATATTATATCGATATATATCTATGTTTATACCAGTATTGTGCCTGTTTTGTGCTATTCACTTTCACACTATTGGTAAAGATTTGTTACTTTGTACACTCTTCATATCACAGTTCTGTAAAGATGACAGAAAATGTACACGGAATTGCTGTTTGCAGCAAAACGTGAGGGCAGTTGAGTTTTAGATCAGGCATACAATCGTAATTTAACATTTTCTGACGTTTCAGTGTGGATGAGAAACTTTTGGAAAATGCTTGAAAATGCTAGTTTGGACAGAGAGTGTTTTAAAATGAAAACACCGTTTTCAAATGTATTCGCATTAATTTAGACGAACATATTTGCCTATCAACTGTCTTTCTGCCTGTCTGTCTATATATCTGCCTATCGTCTGTCTGTCTGTCTGTATTTATGTCTATTGTCTGTCTGTCTGTCTATAAATTTAAATCATTTGTCTCTATTTTTGCCTGTATGTATATGTCTATTGTACGTATGTCTGTCTGTATTTCTCTTTATATATCTGCCTATTGTGCATCTGTATTTTTGTCTATCTTTTGTCTGTCTGTCTGTATTTTTATCTATTTATTTGCTTATTGTCTCTCTCTGTCTGTCTGTCTTTTTATTTGCTTATCACCTGTCTGTCTGTCTGTCTGTCTGTCTGTCTGTCTATGCATCTGTGTATTGTACATCTTTCTGTCTATGTATGTATCTTATGTTTATCTGTCTGTCTGTTTGTGTATCTTGCTATCGTACGTCTCTCTCTGTCTTTCGGTCTACACATTGCACTGCAGACAAGAACGAGCACCAGTTTGTTCAGCTCCTGCGAGGGTTCCTCCAGCGTTTTTGCAGTGATATGCTAAACAGATTCAGGGAGTTTGAATACAGTTATAATGATCAGCAATAAGACTTTAATAATCAAGATGTCACTGTCTTATTAGCTGCTTCAGCACAATGATATACAGGAGTGAATACGTTACAATGGGCACATTCAACACGGACACACACACACACGTTTTGAAAAGAATCAGCAAGCGCACTAAAGCCGTGCAATGATTTACATATGAATTGTGAGTTTCAACAAATGTGTGTTTGATTGAATACATGTCATGTTTGTTTGTGGAGCGTTTCAATCTTTGTGTGTATGTATGTTTTATGTGTTCATGTTTGTGGGTTGTGTGTTTGTATATGTGCATTCATGAGTGTGTGTGCATGATGCATTTGTATTTTTGTGTGCATTTATGTTCATGTTAGCATGTTTTAATATGTATGTGGTGTCTGTTTTTGTGTGTGTGGGTGTTATATATTCATGTTTATCTCTTGGCGTTAGTATTTGCATGTTTATGCATTGAATGCATGCTGTTTGTGTGTTTGCATGTGTTTGTGTTTTTGTGTGTGTTGTGAACCCCTGTGTAGAGTGACATGCTTTTATCCTTGCAGGTTAGGACAAGGAATGATAAAGGAGAGGGGTGGAACAGCAATTTATGACACAATCGTGTGAGTGTGTCTGTGTGTGAGAAAAACAGAGAGACAAAGAGGCTTTTGCGGGGCTGAGCTTGTTTCCAGACGGCACTGAAGAGCAACAGTGCCACCTAGCTTGAAGAGAGAGAGAGAGTGAGAGAGAGAGAGAGAGAGAGAGAGAGAGGGAGGATGGTACACACAGTAATTGCATGGTTCTGATGGGAATACGATATGAGTCTGCAGGATGTGGTTGTCATGCATTCGGCACAGGGATGTGAAAAATACTATTACAAACTGAAAATGCATCAGTGCGAGTGTTTCTGTAGCATTAGTAGCGCTGAGCACCGCGTCTGTTCAGAGGTTGTTCTGACTGACAGGCAGCTGCTGTGGAAGACTTGGTTGTGTATTTTCTTCTCAGGGCATGTGTGGTAATGTGCTTGAGTGCAAGAATGTCCAAATGCAGTTGCTGTTATACAATGGCTGTCTTGGTGCATTGTTAGTATTATTTGTGTACCATTATAATATTTAAAAATATTTTAAATGAGCTTTTATTTTTTATATTTTCAGTTTTCATTTTAGTTTGTTTCATTTAGTTACATATTTAGTATTTTTTTTTAGAACACAATATTGTTTTATTAGAATTTTTTATTTTAGTTTTTTAGTTTAGATTTTGTTATTTCAGTTTTAGTAATTTTAGTAATAAATATTTCAAATATTTTAAATATTTTGTTTAAGTTAGTTGCCAAAGCAACTTTTCTCATTTTTGTATAATTAAAAAAAAAATAATAATAATAATCATATTTTTTCAGCTTTATTTCAATGACCAAAACATTTTTTTATAGTTTTAATTTTATGTGCTTTTGTATTTTTTATTTGTATTTATTTATTATATATATATATATATATATATATATATTTAGCTTTATTGTTAATAAATCTATTACTTTTAGTAGAACTTAAACTTAGTTTAAGTTAGCTTTTTAATTGTTATTTTTGTTTTGATTATTTTAGTACTCCAGGTTAAACGATAATTATAAATGTTGCATTTGCAACTAAGTTTACATTCTTTTTACGTTTTTCATCTAATATTCATATTTGGTTTTATTTCAGTTTTATTTCAATGACCAAATGTGATTTTTAATATTGACATATTAAACAGTTAAATGCAGGCAGGACAAATTTATTTGATTTATGTGAACTCGTGATTAATATTATTAACAAAAATATTAACAAGAACAAGTGAAAAGCAAACTGCTCTTCATTTATATTTGTGTAATTAGTATCAAGAGTCATGAAATTTCACTGGGATTGGCATCAGCTAATGAAATGTTGGTTTTATGAGAACCCTAGCTTTAGATGTTTGTTGATTTTTACCCTGTGAATGTGTTTTGTGTTCTCAGGGTCTTCTGAAGAACCCTGTGTTTGCAGCCGTTCTGGACCAGCAGCTGGAGGACACCGGTATCTCCTCAGCACTCATCAGCAGCTTTCTGTTTAACGGCCCTGAGTCGGAGCGTCCAGCGGGGATGCCAGCCTTTGACTGGCGTAATGTCTTCAACGCCACCAGCAGCGCAGCGCAGCAGATCACACAGATCCTCGCGGTGCGTCTTCAGCGTTCACTGCAGCTTGCTGCTGCGCGGTTCAGAGTGCATTTCTATTGACTTCCTGAATTTTAGATGAATTTGAACTGAGGTAGCAAACAGGATGCAAAATTTGTCATTTACATTTAAGAAAGAAGAATGAATTGAAGTTTAAAGAAATTTCAAAAAGTGCAATTTTCCACAAGAGGTTTATTAAGTTCATCAAGACAAACGGAACGTTGGCTTGAGAAAACATGTTTGCTTAAAAAATGCATTATCTATCTATCTATCTATCTATCTATCTATCTATCTATCTATCTATCTATCTATCTATCTATCTATCTATCTATCTATCTGTCTGTCTGCTGTCTATTTACTTACCTACTTACTAAATTCAAAGATCATACTGGCCTTTCAATTTCATAGAATTTAATGGAGAATGCAGATTAGTTGCCATTAAATTCTTAAATTTGAAGAATCATTAAAAAAAAAAGTTCCCTAAAGTGTAATTTTCCACTAGACATTTATGATGTTCATCAAGACAAACACTGAAAACTGACTTGATAATTAAATATAATTAATTAATTTTATTTTGTTTTATTTTGTTCTATATTTAAATGTTATAAAGGCCTTACATTTAAAAAAAAAGTTAAATAAAACTTAAAACATAATATAAAATAAAATAATCATATTTATCTTTAATTCAATTACTTTTATAAAATAAAATATTTGTATTTTTTTTATTTATTTTTTTATTTTTTTGCAGTTTTAGTCATTTCATTACTTACTCAGTATATTATTTTAAACATGTTATTTCAACTAAGTTTAATTTATTGATATTTCAATTTTAGTTTTAGTTATTTTGGTATTTCAACTTAAACTTACTAAACTTACTATATTTAATTTAGTGTTTTATCTAATATTTACACTTGGTTTTATTTCAGCTTTATTTCAAAGACCAAAAAGCAATTTTTAATAGTTTTAGTTTTAGTTCATATTTACAACATTGTCATGTTGACATACTGAAATGATCAGAAGTGTAGTTTTCCATTAGAAGTTTATTAACTTCGTCAAGACAAATTTTAAATGTTGGCTTGATACTGATTGATAGTTTGAATATTACATATCTTACATTTCCCAGAATTCCATTACCTTCATTCCTCTTCCAGTTCAAATTCCAGTTCAGCATCCTGTGAAACATGCTGCCAGATTTAATTCAGGATCCACCTCATAATTTGAAAAGCAGCCAGTTCTTAAATTCTGACTTTTGCCCAGCGCTGGTTTGTTCATCTGATCTCGTCTCTCGTTTGATGTTCTCCGAGCAATTATTTCAGTTTTCATTCAGAATCACTGCTTTTCTCTCTCGTCTGATCTCTTGAATTCAAGCGTGATCGTAGCCTAGGGGTGAACAATCTGGGCTGGCAACCAGAGGTTTAGAGGTTTGAGCCTCTCTAGTGTTGATCCATGAGCCGCAGATCAAGGCGCTGAACCTCTGAAGCGGAATGAGTGAACTTGTTGCTCACTAGTCAGGCATTGTGAAGCTTGAAAGTGCAGCCGGTGATCACAGCGATTCATTTGCATGATGTATCATTTTGTGATCAAAACCAATCAAAGAATCAGAATCCAGCAGAAGAGAGTCTGATCCTGTTCAGAGATTCAGTAAATAAATACTGTGTGCAGCACATGACTCTTGTGCTGATTAAAGCCCTGAATAAGTCCTTCAATGGATTTAAGTCAGTAAAAGCATCCCGTAAATGCCTAAAGAGGTGGTTTTAAGACCTTATTGTTGTTTAAATTCAACAACATTATTGTTGGTGGCTTCAGATTGTAAAACAATACATTTAAAATGTTAAAATATACCATCTGCTCACTGCAAACCATGTGACTTTTCTTTTTAACTGATGTTTGTATTCTATGGTGATCAAAAAGGCTGGAAGGACCCGCATTTAAGGAATATATTGCTAATATAAAATCAGCAGTAAACAATATCATAAACTGGTAACACTTCACAGAACGGTTCTTTAATAACTTTTATTAATCATTTTGTATGTTTTTATTCATTTTTATTAATCAAAATTGCATATCATGTAAAACATATTTTATTGGATTTGAAATATTTCTAATTCTATGAGAAAATAGTTTTATTCTGTTGATACCCTTGAAAAGGTTTTTAATTAAGATATTAAAATTTAGACACTTTTTTTTTTTTTTTTTTTTTTTTTTTAGCAAAAATGGATAATTAATTTTCTGATTTAAATTGTAATAACCTATGGATTGTTTGGATTGGTGGTATGGTTCTGTTCTGGGCAAGAACTCCCTGCGCATCCATGCAGCCTAACATGGATAAGAGCAGGGAGAGCAGCAATAACCCCCCAAAACAAAAACATATGCCATACCCCCCCAACACAAAATGACAGCAAAAATCTCAAGCCTTAAGCAACAAGCATGTAGCCCTTACCCAATGAATGAACAAGAATGTTGCCAAAAACCTGCATACGCCATAGCCACGAGCATGTTGCCCTTAACCAGATGACCTAACGAGTATGCTGCCAATACCTGAAAAGCTTAAGGAACATGTTCTCACTTACAACTAGATAGCCTTAAGAGCAAGCATGCTCCCAGTAACAACCAGATAGCTTAGGAAAAAGCCTGCTCCCAACAACCAGAAGGTAAGGCACATTCTCAGTAAGGTCACATAAGCTTAGCACGAGCACTTCACTGAAAACAACTGAATAAGTCTAAGCAATGCAGATAGCCTTAGCAAGCATGTTGCCAATAATCTGAGAGCATTAAAAAGGAACTTAGCTTAGCTTCCTGAAGATCTTCAGAGATGGATGGAGAACGAAACATAGCCAGCTGGGACGTGGATGCTTGATCTCTTAATACTTCTTCATGTGGGGAATGAAGATCCCATCTGAATTTGTTCTTAGTCAGTCACATAACTCATGGAGTCCATATCAATAATATAACAATGCGTGAAGCAATGCTAACTTCTGAATCGGGCATTAGTACGCGAAAAACTTGCACTTTCCCCACTGTTCCTTAATTATGGTTCGCCAAGAGCGATCTCTCCCGGCTTAATACGCGTTACAACAGCTTGTGTGGGGCAGTGCCTATTATATCAAGTGAAATAATGATGAGAAACATTATCAGCGTTGCCCTTTTGGCGGTAATACTGTTTTAGAATTTTTAGGGCAAGTCGTATTGGAGTTATTGCCGTTTATCCCTGAATGTGTGAGGAAAATCTAACACAAACTTAATCCCACTGTGAAAGCACGTGTTCAAGTTAACAAACTTGAATGAATCGAGGTAAAATCCATAAGGGGAATGAAAATTCCCTATTGCACAATTCCTAGCACTGAGATGATGGCGTTTGCCTGGCGAATTCGCCATAGCTATTGAGTAACGCGAAGCTGGTGATAATACTGATGGACCTTATATATGAGTGCTGTGATAGGTGTTGCATCCCTGTAGGTAGATGTGGATCAGCTGAGAGTCAGCTGATGCAAGCTTGACTAACGTGACCTGCCAGAACTGACGCTGACGCTAGATAACCGTTTCAGGGATTTAAATTAAAATGAACAAAACTTAAACTTGAATGAAAATCAGAAATGTTGCCTTGGCAGCTAAAACTAAATCAAAAATGGATTAAAGCTAAATAGAAATATTTAAAATAATAATATTGTTGTTGTTCCAAACCCGTAAAAGCTTTGTTCGTCTTCGGAGCACAATTTAAGATATTTTGGATGAAAACGGGAGGCTTGTGACTGTCCCATTGACTGCCAAGTAAATAACACTGTCAAGGCCCAGAAAAGTATGAAAAACAATGTCAGAGTAGTCCATCTGCCATCAGTGGTTCAATCTGAACTTTATGAAGCGACGAGAATACTTTTTGTACGCAAAGAAAATAAAAATAACGACTTTATTCAACAATTCGCTTCAGCGTAGCGTATGCTTTTCTGGGCCTTGACAGTGTTATTTACTTGGCAGTCAATGGGACAGTCACAAACCTCCCGTTTTCATCCAAAATATCTTAAATTGTGTTCTGAAGATGAACTTTTGACCCTTTAACAAATGATCAGTAGTATATTTAAAAATTAGAATTAAACTAGATTAATACATAAAAAAATAATAATAATAAATGTTGTTTAGTGTTAGTTCATGATTACCTAATGCATAATTATGATACCTGATACATAGTACTGAATAAACTGAATCTTATTGTAAAGTTTTACCCATCGGTTTTGCTTCTTGAGCTCAAATGATGTATTTTTGGGGTTGTTCCAGTGAAGAGTATGCTCTTTTTGCTCTTTTAACATTTAAAGCATGAGATTTTTGGGTGGATTTTGTCGGTTTGTGTGTGTGATTTTGTATACTTTGTTTAGTGGTTCAGTCTTCATGTTTTCTGTTTCAGTTTGAGTGGATGCTGATGTTTCCTCTGTTCTTCCTCTCTTTCATTCCCTCTGTTTCTTCTCATTCGGTCTCTGGTGGTTCTCTGTTCAGCGTTCTCCACATGAACCTCATTCTTCACTGTCAGATTCAGACGCACAGAGGTGCTGAAGTGTGTGTGTGTGTGTGTGTGTTTCAGTGTTTTGAACTGGATAAGTTTGAAGGCATCAGCACTGAGGCTGTGCTGGTTGAGCAGTCTTTGAAGCTCCTGAATCAGGACCGCTTCTGGGCCGGTCTGGTCTTCACGAATCTGGACCCCGCTGACCTGCGGGCCCCACCACACATCAGATACAAGATCCGCATGGACATCGAGGACACAGAGAGGACGGACAAGATCAAGGAGAGGTCAGAACCCAACACACAGGATCACAACATCAACACATGAGAGTGAAGACGGCTTATATACTAAAAAAGACAAAAAAAAAAAGAAAGAAAGATGCTGCTTTAATATTAATTTAAAAAAAAGTTATAAATAAAAACAAATAAATAAAAACATATGCATAGATGAATCATTCCCAATAATGAAGTGAAATTCAAAGAAATAAATAATGAATTTTAATAATAAATTTTGTAAAAGTGAAATTTTCCGCTAGATAAACTTTAAATGTTTTCTTAAGAATTTTGTATTATTTATTTATTTATTTATGTATTTTTCGTAAGTTTAAAGGTTATATAGGCCTTTCATTTTCCTTTTTTTTTTTTTTTCTTTGCACTTGAATTTTACTTTTGGAAAATAAATAAATGCTTGCATTACACATTTCTCCAGACCTTAATTTATAATATTTAATATTTAAATAATGATCAAGTTTATTTATTTTTTATTTATTATATTTATTTTGAATTAAAGCTAAATAGAAATACTTTTTTATAAAACAAAAAAACTTATAAAAATGGCATATTCACATAACAAAATTACTAAAATGTGTTTTATGTGTTGTTATTAACTAAAACTAAGAATGTTTTTTGTTAGTTGAAATAAAATGAAAAACTTAAACTTAAATGAAAATCAGAAATGTTGCCTTGGCAACTAACTGAAATAAAATAAGTTTATTTTGAATTACTAAAAGTCACTAAAACAAATAAAAATGAATGAAAGCTAAACATAAATATATTTTAAAAACTAATAAATAATGACAAATGCACATAAGATTACTAAAAATAGTTTGTGTTGTTATTGTTAACTAAACTGTTTTTTGTTTTTTAATGAACGTTTCCTTAATCAAACAAAGTTGAGATAAAATAAAATGAGAAAGTTAAACTTGAAAACTTGAACCAAAATTAGAATTGTTGCCTTGGCAACTAACTGAAATATGTGACCCTGGACCACAAAACCAGTCATAAGGGTCAATTTTTTCATGTTCTTTCATCTGAATGCTGAATAAATAAGCTTTCCATTGATGTATGGTTTATTAAGAAAGGACAACATTTGGCCGATATACAACTATTTAAAAATCTGGAATTTGAGGGTGCAAAAAAAATCAAAATATTGAGAAAATCGCCTTTAAAGTTGTCCAAATTAAGTTCTTAGCAATGCATAAATTAAGTTTTGATCTATTTATGGTAGAAATTTACAAAATATCTTCATGCAACATGATCTTTACTTAATATCCTAATGATTTTGGCATAAAAGATAAATCGATAATTTTGACCCATAACAATGTATTGTTGGCTATTGCTACAAATATACCCGTGCGACTTAAGACTGCTATGCTCCAGGGTCACATATAATAAGTTTAAGTACTAAAATGACTAAAACTAAAAGAAATACAAATTAATTAAAGATAAATAAATAAATAAACATGGCAAATGCATGTAACAAATTTACTCAAATTTAAAAATTTAGTCCAGTGCAGCTGTACCATAACACACACACACACAATGCTGTAGAGATGTGCTGAAGCTGCAGTGGTTTGTTGTTGATGTGCTTTAGGTCCTGGTCCCCATCGGCCCGTGATAACCCCTTCAATGACCTGCACTACGTGAGAGGAGGCTTCGTGTACCTGCAGGACATGGTGGATCGAGGAATCACTACGGTGCAGACCGGAGTCAGACAGCCGCTCGGCGTCTACGCGCAGCAGATGCCCTACCCCTGTTACATGGACGACGCGTAAGAGCCCGTGAAATATGCATGATTATATCAACACTGATGGGCTGTCTTCATACTGAAGCAATGGTTTGATGTTGAGAGTGGGATGCTGAAGCATGCAGAGAGGGCCGGGGTGTTTTTCACTCGATCTTACAGCATAATCAACGGCTCGCTGCGGCTGTGATACATGCTGAAAGTAAATGTCAAATTAATATTAGCTTTGATTGGTTCTCTTGCTCTTTGTTGGCCTGAGAAATCCAGCAGTGCGTCTGCGGGGGTTCGCGAGCGTTTGTTTATGGGTGCTGATGTGGACGTCAGAAGCACTGCTGCATTGTGTTTTAATGTGTTTATTGATTCGAGGGAAAAGCGGCGTGTTTTATAGATTTGAATGAGAGGCTTTTTCCATGAAACTCAGATGTCAGGCCCAAACTCCAGCCAGGTGATGTTCTTCATCAGATGAGTGTTTGTGCTACTCTGAGTCTTAATTTGATGAAGGTTTTGTGATGATGTGAGCGCGCAGGCTTGTCGTTGCTGTCTGCGTTGTGCCTAATAAGTCACTGTGGGAGACACATAATAATAATATCATATGCATTAAGATAGGCTTCATTTTTCAGGCCACTGTTACATATTGAATAAAATTAATGATGCATCTTTTAAAATAGCTAGGTCAATATTTATAATTAGTTAGTAGAGATCGAATGATGATTACAGACTTCCTGTTAAACACCCTTGCTTTACAGAAATGATAGGACTGTCAAAGATCACATAGAGGGAACAAAAGAAGAGTGATTCTTATAAATGATCAAAATGATCTATAAAATGGTAATATACACTAGCATTCAACATATTATGGTAAAATAAATTACTTTTATTCAGCAAGGATTCATTAAATTGGTCAAAAGTTGCAGTAAAAAAAAAGGAAATGTTTTTTTTTTTTTTTTTTCTATTCATCAAAGAATCATGGAAAAAATATCTTCAGGTCAGTAAGATTTTATTTACTATTTGAGAAGCTAATATTTTTATTCATGAAGGATACATGAACTTTCTATTCATCTGTGAATCCTGAAAAATAAAATGCATCACAGTTTCCACAGAAATATTGAGCAGCACAACTGTTTTCACATTTTTCACATTTCACATTTTTACAGTTTTTGTTTATTTTTGATCAAATTAATGCAGCCTTGGTGAGCAGAAGAGACTTTGAAACATTGAAAAACATTGAAAAATCTTACAAACCCCAAAGTTATGAATGCTAGTGTATATTCATTGCTTTGTGTCACTTCTGTTTGTTTATACATGTTACATATAGTGTGTGTGTGTGTGTGAAGGTCATACATTTCTGAAGCGTCTTCAGCCTCCCAGCAGAATCGGTCAGACCTGCGTCATTTAGTTCCACTTGAAAACTCCACAAACTCCAGTTCTATTCATGCATTAGAGGGACAGAGAATGGAGAGAATGCTAATTAGCTTTTCAGAGAGAGAGAGTGTGTGTGTGTGTGTGTGTGTGTGTCTGCGTTGAGTCATTTTTCACCACACAAAAAGCCTAAATCTGAATTTTAAATGTAAGGGGCAGAAGAGTTTCATGTTGTAAATGCCTCAGTAAGTCCTCCAGACGATTCTGGCCTGACAGGATAAAAACAGCTTATCTACTGCCACAAATCCATATTACATGTTCCATTATTTCTAAATGATATATAAGAAACGCAGAACAGAAAGCAGAGTGCTCTTTGTTAAAAGTGAATCACTGTGGCTCAAGCATTAATATCAAGAGAAAGCGATCCCTTAGCATTGCCATTCATCTCAATGGCAGTTGATTGGCTGACGCATAAACCATTGGAAATACACAACCTGCTTGGCATGTCTGATGCCGAAAATGTCATTTGACAATTTGAAGGCCAAAACTGTTAAGGGATAATTGATGCATGAATGAACAATCTGGCATTATTTACTCATGTCATTCTAGACCTGTATTTGTCTTTCTTCGAAACATGAAAGATGATCGTTTAAATTAAAATGATTTGGTGTTTTCATTGACTTCCATTATTTGTACGAAAATAAAACTTAGACTCAGAACTAGTCCGTAAGATGAGGAATTGTGCATCTAAAGTTGCATTCAGTGCTAAATTGTTTGAAAACGCTAAAACAACACAAATGCAATATTTAAACAACGTTATTCATTCTTAGTGTTTTCCAGCCTCAAATCGGCTACAGAATGCACTCGTCGCTCTTGTTTATAACTGAAGTGTGTTAATGCAACCATATTTAGTTGTTTAGATCAGGACTGGCAGCTGTTTGAGTGAAACAGGGAGTTTTGAGTGAGAGATGATGGAGAATTAATGCATTTTAACGAGTTTGTTATCATCATCCCTCAGCTGTTTCTGGTGTCAGCTCTAATTGTATTGTGGCGTCTCTCCCTGACTGTATTTATGAAAGGTAAGCAGAACTGAAATGAGAAATCTATAGCTTGTCATATTTTGAGAGCACATGATATATTTGAGCTGCTAGCTAATTGAGCGCAGACAGCACTTTGTTTCCGGAACCTTCTGCTCCGATATTGACATGACATTTTCCTGGACTTATGAGAGTACTTTAATACTGGCTTACTGTATTATCAAAGCGGCATCGAATGATGAATCATACTGACGCTGAGCTGTGTGTGTGGCGCAAAGATCATCTAGCACAGCCGGATATGTGATATTCATTCACAACAATATCACACGCGCAGAGATCATTACTACCGTACTGATCACGTTAATCATCACAAGTTTATTATTGTCAGCTAAGGCCATTAAAACATCGTCATTACTTAAAATACAATTTTGGTTTGAAGTACTAAAATATCTACAACTAAGTAAAGTTAAACTAAAATTAAATTAATTAAATTAACTTAAACATTTGAAGTAATTTAAAATGAACATACTAAAAGTACAAAAAGTTGAATGAATAAAAAAACTAAATATAAAATAAATATAAATATAAATTAAATGTTTGTATATGTCATTACAAAATGTAACTATAGTATTGCCCATCTTTAACCTGCTAAATGTGACTATAAGACATGAAGGTATTAAGATATTATAAAAATAAATACCTGGTTTTCTGTAAAGCTGCTTTGAAACAATGTGTAATGTGGAAAAATAATTATATACACATAAAATACTTGCTTTGACAAAAACACAAAACTAAATTACTAAAACTTTATCTAAAATTTAATTTAAAAATAAAATCAAATTAAAAATATTTATAATTAATTTAAAATAATAAAACTCTTTTCAATGAAACATGTAAATTCTGTCATATAGTTACTCAATCCAAACCCGGATTTTTTTTTTTTTTTTTTTCTCCTACGAAACCCAAAATAAAATGTGTGAATGATGACACAATGTCCTGAATCAGCTCTGGTCGTTCCTGCAGCTTTGTTTCGTCCATTGGCACCATGCTGCCCATGTTCCTGGTGCTGGCGTTCATCTACACGGCCTGCCAGATCATCAAAGGCCTGGTTCTGGAGAAGGAACGGCGTCTGAAGGAGGTTCTGCGGGTTGTCGGGGTTCAAAACTCTTCCATGTGGTTCTGCTGGTTTATAGAGAACATGGTTCTGCTGACCATTCCCTGTGCTTTAATCTCGCTGATGGTGAAGGTTAGTGGAGCCGAAGCCCTGAAAAATAAAAAAAAATAGAAATGAGAACCGAATAATCAAACTAAAAGGCAGGGATGCAAACTTCTCATGTTTTGACACAAATCTTCATTTGAAATGAAATGAGAATTTGAAGCGCAGCACTGTGTTCAATTACACGTGAGCAGCTTGTGATCCGGTGTTTTCAGCGTCTCAAAGCAATTCACAGTAAATGCTGCTTAACACAAACCAAATGTGGGGAATTTGGTTCGCATTTGGGAGCATAACATGCGCCACCCATCTTCCCAAATTTATAATGAGGATAGTTTGTTTATTTATGTATGTATTTTTTAAAGCTTTAAGGTTTTTCTGCAGTTTTCTGCCAAAATAAAAATAAAAGAAATTAGACATTATATTATATTATATTATATTATATTATATTATATTATATTATATTATATTATATTATATTATATTATATTAGTAGTGTAATTTTTATGGGTTTTTCTGTAAAATAAAATTATTATTATTATGAAATCATTTTATTTTATAGTACAGAATTAGTAGTAAAGTAGTATAGTAATTTATTTTGTTATTTTTTATTTACTAAAATAAAATAAATAATAATAACAAGTGATGTTATTATTATTTTTATTATTTAAATGCAAAAAATGTATATTATTCAATTATAAAAATTAAACAAATTAATAAAGAAATACTATGGTAATTGTACTGTGCTGTAAAATAATAATAATAATAATAATAATAATTATTATTATTATTATTATTATTATTATTATTATTACTGTTATTATTATTATTCAGTATAGTCATATTGAATGGGTTTCAGATCAGTTTTTAAAATTGTAAAAAAAAAAAAAGAAAAAAAAAAGAAGAAAAAAAGTGTGTTGATTAGTTTGATGAGTTTGCATCCCTGAAGAAGAAATTAAACTGAACAATCAATCAAATCACAAATGCGAAATCATGCAACATAATCACAAAGCATTTTGAGAACATACAGCTCACGTTTTTTTTTTTTTTTTTTTAGGTCAACATGAAATCAAAATGCAAATCTGACCATACAGATTTGTTTGACAGATTAATTCAGTTTGAACTTATTTAAATTCAACAGAAATGCTAATGCTATGTTTATGATATGCATAAATGCTATGTTTTTCATACCGGTTTGTTTGCAGCCTTTTGAATGCAAACCATGAGAAATGACAAAGCCAAGCTACAATGCAATTAAAGTCATTATGAAAAATAGTTAGAAGCTCAAATGTAAAGTTAAAAGGCACAATAATCCATTTAGCAGAGAGGAAAGGAAGGTGCTTGTGTTGAGAGGTTGCACATTCATAAAGTCAAAGTGCTTTGTGGTTTTGATGCTCGTGATTACAGTGGAAATAATTACAGGGAAATGATTACTCCAAAATTGAAGCAGATCAAGCAGAAACGCGTTGATCTTTGATTTCTCTAAATTGGGTTATTATGCTAATTTGTTATGCACAGTATCAAATTGTTGATGATTCAGAGCCGACCTCCTCCATATCGCTCACTGCCTTCCTCCATCGTTTTTAAAAGAGCTTTTGTTTTTGTGGTTTCCAGAGTATTTCTTGTTCATCTGCATGGAGATAAAGTGTTAGTTCTCTCGCTTAGAGGATTAGCCTGTTTCACACTTCCAGTGCTTTCACATTGGCTGTCACAGGCTAAACTTATTTCCAATGAGTTGCAATAGCGGCCAAGATCTGGAGTCTGTTTCTTTTAAAATATTAATATGAATTAAATATTGTGTGAATGTCTGAACTTGTTTTAAAGCAGCATCACACATCTGACAGCACTTTTGCTATGAGGAAGTTCCAGCAGCATCCGCACAGCTTCAGACTGCCACAGGGGCTTTGGGTCTCTTTCTAAACTAAACTGCTCAGTCATGTCGTTCCCAGTGTCAGTTCATTTATTTCATTCTCTCTGTCTGTTCACTCCAGCTCTAGAAGTGAGAACTACAGCGTGTAGTGCTGGGAAAATCATCTTTTGTCAGCTCACTTCCCTCACAGACCTGAACTCCTCCAGAATGAGCTTTCAGTTTCTGTCAGAGACACTTCTGTCATCTTTCTAATATTTCATCTTATTCACATGCTCTTACCATCATCATAAAACTGCTCCTCGTCATATTACAATCCATATATCTAACATGTTGCTAACATATTTCTATTGTTTAGTATGTTATCACGTTTAACTTGTTGCTAGCATGTTTTAACTAGTGATCGACCGATATTGATTTTTAATAACCGATACTGATACCCGTTATTTGCAGGTTTACGTGCCCGATAACCGATATGCAGAACCAATATTTATTTACTGTTATAAAATAGATAAATGACTGAGTGAGGTAAGAACATACTTCACTTTGGTTTTTCCTCTTTTCAGTCATCTTTTTTTTTTTTTTTTTTTTTTAAGTGTTGAAAATTAGCAGTCTTTCAAATTAAATTTAATCTTCATATTACAACAATAAAAAAACATTTTATTTATAAAAAGCATCAGCAGCAACAACACTAATATTAACAATATGCAAAATAAATGTAGAGTGTCTAATGTTTTCAAATGGAGAAAAATAAATGACAGGAGTCATATCAACTTCATTTTAAACTACAGTTTTAGTAGGTTTATAAGCTGTTTAATAGCTATAGAGTCAATAATAATTCACTCAATAATGTTAATTCTCTGGAATATTGGAATATAACAAACAAAACATCATATATTATTGCATTTCTCAACTGGAATGTTATATCAGAATTATTAATAATGTTTTTGTCCTTCTAGATTATGAAATGCCTGCTGACAGCACGGTTTATCTATGCATTTACAAAGAACTATACTCAAACTGCGATCGCTCGCGGAGATGATAAATAATTTCCATAGAGTTATATTTATTGAATCTTTTAAAAGTTACATGCGGTGGCCGTGCTGGAGCATTTCCTGAGCATCAACCACATCAACCCGGTGAGTGAACAGCAAAATGAAAGTGGCTTCACGAGACTAATGATGAGCAACAGAGAGAGAATTAAATTCAGCGCTTTTATTTATCTACGTGACTCCAACTTCACGAGACTAATGATAGACAACAGAGAGAATTCAATTCTGCGTTTTTATATCCAACATGCACTCATTCATGGCTGCATATTATTTAATTCAGTCAAAGTTACGTCTTTATTGGGACAGGACTTGACGCATTATCTTACATGACTCCGTGTGTTGGTCTCTATTTCTTAGAGCCAAGCTGCATAAACTACATATCAGGCATTTATTTAATGCATCTAATTTGTGCATTAATGGTTGTTATGTTAAATAAAGTTTACTAACTACAGCAAATCAAGTACCTGCACGCCGTTGTTGTTGTCTTGTCTCCCCTCAGACGCGCTGCAATGGCGATCCTGCACGCAATTCTCGAAACACCCACAAGATGGTGGCATTTATCGGTGAATCCGATATTACAAAACCGATATCCGATTATGGTAAAATGCTTCAATATCAGGAAAATATCGGTAAATCGATATATCAGTCGATCTCTAGTTTTAACACAACGGTAGCATGTTTTAACATGTTTACCAAGCTGTTATCCTCAATTAGCATGTTGCTAACATTACAATAAGTTGTTAACATGTTAACATACTGATGCCATGAATTAGCATGGCGTTCACACATTTCTAGTGCATTTAGCACACTCTTTGCACATTGTTAGCATGAATTCTAGCATGTTTTAACATGTTTACCAAGTTGTTAACCTGAATTAACATGTTGCTAACATATTTCTAATGTTTAACGTATTGTAAGCATGTTGCTAGTATTTTTTATAGCATGTTTAACTTGTTGCTAGCATGTTTTTACACAATGGTAGCATGTTTTTAGCATATTAGGCACATTTCTAGCAAGTTTTTACATGTATGCCAAGTTATTAACCTGAATTAGCTGTTGTTACAATTTTAATAAGTTGTTACCTTACTGATACATTTTAGCATAGTGCTAAAATGTTTCTAGCACATTGTTCTAGCATGTTTTTAACATGTTTACCAAGCTGTTAACGGTGGGTATGTTAACCTGAATTTACATGTTGCTAACATAATGTTTAGTATGTTGTTAATATGTTGCTAGTATGTTTATAGTAGGGCTGGGCGATTTGACCTAAAATCAAAACCTCGATTAATTAAACACTTTACCTCGATTACGATTATTTAACGATAATTCTTTTAAAAATCTATTTTATTATTATTATTATTATTATTATTATTATTATTATTATTATTTAATTTTTTTTTTTTTTTTTTTTTTTTTTTTTTGCCCTCATAGTTCATTAAAGGGTTGTAGTGTAAAAATTCTCCACTATTAAATCTGGGATATATATATATATATATATATATATATATATATATATATATATTTTTTTTTTTTTTTTTTCTAATGAAAGAGTACATTTCTATATGTGCATTTACTCTAGGTTCTCACTGGCCATTTACACAGAACACGTCTTTGTGTCTAAAACCACGCAGAATGCCTACTCCGTTGGGTTATGTCAACCTGCTACTGTAAACAAACTCTCGCAACGCTTGCCCCGCCTTCGGGGTCTTCTGATTGATCCACTGTTTTGGAACTGACATTGATGAGTGGTGCTACGTGTAAAAGTTCAGATTCTTTTAACGCGCCACTCACATGAGAGGCGCAGCAAAACACACGAGCGCAATGGTCATACACGTCTGTATAGCACCAACGCTGTAGTATGTTTGTAAGGGTAAAGTATTAATAGGAATAAAAAAACTAAATAACCGACATGGGAAAATTACGTCGGTTAGAGGTTCTGAATTTTGGTTTCGATTTCTTTTCAATTAATCGTCCAGCTCTAGCATGTTTATAGCATGTCAGGCACATTGCTAGCTAGTTTTAGCACGTCTACCAAGTTGTTAACCTGAATTAGCATGTTGGTAATATTTTAATAAGTTGCTAACATGTTAACATGTAGATACCATAAATTAGCATGGAACTAACATGTTTCTAGCACATTTATCACATTGTTAGCACATTGTTATTGCATGTTTTTAACATGTTTATCAAGTTGTTAGCCTGAATTAACATGTTGCTAACATATTTCTAATGTTCAGTATGTTGTTAACATGTTGCTAGTATGTTTATAGCATGTTTAGCTTGTTGCTAGAATATTTTAACACAAAATGTAGAATGATTTAACATGTTAGGCACGTTTCTAGCAAGTTTTATGATTTTGATATCATATTTCTAGCATGTTTACCAAGTTGTTAGCCTGAATTAGCATGTTGCTAACATGCTATAACATGTTTATAGCATGAATTATCATGTTGCTAGCATGTCTAACATGCTAATACCATGAATTAGCATGCTGCTATCATGTTTCTAGCACATTTAACACATTGTTACCATGATTGTTCTAGCATGTTTCTAATATGTTTAACAACTTGTTAGCCTTAATTAACATGCTTTAGCATGTTTTAATACATGACTAACATTTTAGCATGTTGCTAATATGAATTAGCATGTTGCTAGTATGTTTAGCATGTTGTTAGCATGTCTTAGCATTCTGTTGTGTTTGTGACGTTAAGCTTTTTGCTAGCATGCTAACTTGTTTCTAGCATGTTTGTAGTGTTTGCTAGCATGTCTTAGCACATCTCTAGCATGTTTTAACATGCTGTTAGTATGATTTAACTCAGCACTGGCATGTTTTTGCATTTTGATAGCATTATCCAAAGCTAGTTCTATCTATCTATCTATCTATCTATCTATCTATCTATCTATCTATCTATCTATCGTCATCATTATTAGTTATTTATTGCACATTACCTTGTTGAACTTGGCTGCTCTTATACTGTGAAATTGGAGTAAATGTATACTGTGTACATGTTTATCTGGGAAATAACAGTCAGCATGGTTTGGTTTCATTCTAATGGGAATATACAATATTTTAGTCATTTTAATACTAGCTTCAATATATTGAATTTGCACTGGGTTGAATTTCACAGTTCTTGGAAACCATCTGTGCATCTGTGCTGGGAATCAGTATGACCCAATCAGTTTTGACCAAATGTAAATTCTTTTGTATGTATATTATAAAATAGAAAGCACAATATGGAAAAGATAAGAAGTATGCTAATGTTATAGACACAAACCAGTGATGAAAGCAACTTTACCCTGCAGTTGTGTATTTATTATTCTTATGAAACAGGTACATTCTGTGCTTCTCTTAGCTCAGGAAGAGGAGAATGACAGCTGGCCTGTTACAGACCCATTATAGGGGTCCTTATAATCAGCAGTGTGATTATTCAGCTTTCTCAGCTTGTTACTTTCTGAAACTCTTTCATCTTCTCTTCGTTTCCATGGTGAAAATGGATAGAATGTGCAGAAAATCATCAGATTAGTGCCTAATTTAAAAAATTAGCTGCATGGTGTAAATTGATGCGGGACTTTGTTAATTGCATTACTGGGCATTTATTAAAAACTGTGGATAAATGCATTACTGTGTGCTTCCCTATTTAGATGCTTTGACCATTTTTACACAGTTCTGTTGGTTAAAAGCCACAGTAGATGAGCTGATAGAGGTATGTTTTGTCCATCATTTCAGGACCAGGCATAGATTTACCAGTAGGGAAGCTTGGGAAGGATATTATATCTAACTTAAATTGTCACAAAAATCCTAATTGGATTCAGTCATTGCTGCTAAACTGTAAATGGTCAAAGTAATAGTAGTTATAATTTACATTAAAATGTAACAGATGGCGCACGTTTACTGTATGTCAGTGAGTACTACATCATACAGCAGTGTTGCACATTTGGGGAAAAATACATTGGATTGTGGTAACTTAAAATAATCAAACAAAATGTGAATTAAAAGTGAAATTTCCAAAACTCTGTTGGGGGCCCCAAACTGTAACAGGCATATAGAAAAATAGCAAGGCTATAAGAAAGAAATGGATTGGTCTGTGTGTTTTATATTGAGTATGCAGTTACAATTGAGTCCAGCGATTCATTCAAATGACACTGTTTTAAGATCGTGTTTGTAATTCTTGAGAGTGAAGTGACCATGCAAGAGTTATTATTTGATGTATCTTGAAGATTCTGTTTGGATGGAGAAAGGAAAGATCCTTCCGTTGAGGTACAGTGACAATGAAAGTTCAGGAAAGTGATCTTATGTCTCTTTGTGTTTGTACCATGAGGCGCCTCTCACTCACTGACAGCAGACTTCTGGAGGGAGTATAAACTTATAAATAAGAGTGTAAGATAATGTTAACATGTCTAGTAGGCAAGTCAAGATCTGCACACCTGCTGTGAGGTTGTCAGGTTGAAACAAGAAGTCACAGTGGTAAAAAAAAAAAAAAACACACATATATATATATATATATATATATATATATATATATATATATATATATATATATATATATATATATATCCATGTGCCAGAATGATTGTCTCCAGCAATGTTGTGTAATTTGAGAAAAGAAGCGGGCCACGCACTGAACCCTCTGGTACCCCAGTGGTTGGTTGACGTGACTGTGACTCTCTTTCCCTCCAAGATACCCTGAAGGATCTACCAGTGGCGTAGATCTCAAGCCAGTGGGGTGAAGTTCCTGTGATGCCCAATGGACTGGAGAATCTAGTGAATTACTGTATTATAGGCAGCAGACAGTTCAGTTTGAGGACAGATAATCTGGAGGCATCTCTTACCACCACAGGACTTTAGTGACAGATAGCATATTTTCTGTGGTGTCTATGTTAAATGATTTATAGAAAACCTGTTGTTTTGGGAAGAACTCTGCTTGGTTGTATTGTCTATGCGTGTGTGTGTGTGTTTGTATATTTAAATATGTGTGTGTGAAATAACTCTTTGAATGAAGCGTGCAAGCAAGTTTTCATGCTTGTTTGTTTGTGCATGTGTAGGTTTCTGCGATCTCTTACACGCTCCCTGCCTCTGTATATGACTTTAGCGTGGATCTTCTCGGTTGCGTTGATAGTCAAGGGAGTGGTTCAGGAGAAGGAGGCACGTCTGAAGGAGACTGTGAGAATGATGGGATTGAAGAGCTCCACCTACTGGCTGAGCTGGGCCATCAGCAGCACGTTGCCCCTTGCTGTCAGCGCCGCGCTCCTCACTGTCATTCTCAAGGTGATTAACACTGATTCACTGCCATTCACAAACACTGCGGTACACCGGATCCAAGATCTGATCTGGAGTACACTGAATCAGAGAGCTTCCTCAGCTTTGCACTAGTAGTGGTTCATAAACATTTTAGCCTGTCCTGCTGAAAAGATGAATACCAGGTTGGACTCCAAATTAAATTCCAAGATAGTCTTGCATGGTTTTTAATAGACAACAATGATCTTTTAGTTGCTCAAGCTGGTAAAGCTGGATGCTGTTGCAGCTAGACCAATTTGATGAGCATGAAAGGGAAGAAGACAAACTGTTTACTATTATTGGCCTCAGGGTAATCTAAAAGGTTTTAAAATAAGATGAGCTACAAGCAACTAAAAATCAAGATAATTTAATTCACCCACAAACTTATGGAGTTTAATATGTCTTATTCTACAGTTTAATATGTTTTGTTGAATTAATAGTTTATTACACTTATTTTCATCATGTTTTCATATTTAACACTTGGGACTTGGAATCAAAAAGGGTGGGAGCTGTTGTTATTTATATACTTTGACAGTTGTTCATTGAACTTGCGTTTAAATATAGCAACAACCAGAGTCATAATCAATAAACTGTAATAACCAAATATAGACTGATTATTGTTGTAAGTGTAATTTATTGATTGAATGAAGTTCATCAGTTTTGATTACTAGGAATGTAAACATGAAGGCCATGAAGCCTAATGTACTCTGTAAAAACTCTGTAAACTCTGTAAAAACTGGTTTTATATATACAGAGTACATATAAAAACTCTATAAAACCCTTATAATAAAGAGCTATTTCTACATTATTTAACCCATGAAAATAGTTTTGCTGGTACAAATTAATGTATTTGATTCAGTTAGTTGATTCAGTGATGCTAAACAATATGTTTGAATTGAATAAAAACAACTAATTTAGATGTTATTTTTTTCAGTGTCAGTTTACATGCAGTTATCAAAAGGTTATTTAAATCCAGGAATATTCATTTTTCAAACATTTGACAGCAAGTAGCATATGTAAGCAGGTCAATTTATAATGAGATACTTTTTCTACTATTTCAAATATTTTCTTGCGCATCCCAGAATGTGTGTCCAGCTAATATCCCAGCTCTCATTTGACGTCTCATTCAACGTCCTTTTCACCAATTTGGTCTTCCTCCAATCCTTATTTTTTCATAGAAATAAACTTAAGTGCTACCAAAAGTCAACTACTTACATTCACCAACACATAACAGGTGGTGAGGTATGTTGAAGCACTTTATCATGATATTAATGATAGCAATTGTTTCATTTATTAATTAGCCAAATCATTTTGAACAGAACTGCTCTGGAGTGTCAAAGCTGGTATCGGATCAAATGGTGCAGTGTTTGTGAATGGACGGTTTTGGTTGGGCAGCGTGACTCTGTGTGGGACCAGCAGGTTGAAGAACATGACAGATGAGCTTATATTCGAGTGCACACATGATTTATTTAGCTCACCCCACCAGAGCCATGACGCCCACCGCTTATTCAATCACAGATGTGTCTTTTAATCAGCTCTCTCTCTCTATCACTGCTCTTGACAGATGTAATCTCTTCTCTCAAACGAGTGGATTTTAAATGTATTGTTGTACTTTGTAATTATCAGGTTGCATTATTAAAGCATCCATGGAAACTCAAATGCAACGTTCATTAGAGGCTCCAAAAAGCTTTCACGCGGTTATGGCTGAATGTCTTCACGCTCCGTAGAAAAATCCATCATTTGTCTCAGCAACTCTTTGACAATAACAATGTTTGCCCTATCATTTTTCTCCCCACTTCTTTGTCTCATTCTCTCAGTATGGAAAGGTTCTGCGATACAGCGACCCATCTGTGATCTTTGTCTTCCTCCTGGTCTTCTGCGTGGCCACTGTCATGCAGTGCTTTTTCATCAGTGTGTTTTTCTCTCGGGCGAATCTGGCAGCCGCCTGTGGGGGCCTCATCTACTTCCTGCTCTACCTGCCTCATGTGCTTTGCTATGCCTGGAGGGATGTCATGGGCTTCGGCGCCAAGATCGCCACGGTGAGATTCATTCAACACACCTCTGCAGCAACCCGGAGGACTCGTGTCCTAATACATCTAATCATCAGACACTGAAAGTACATGCAAATGTGTGCTTTATTGTGTTGAATGTGTGCTTGTAGTGTACTTTGAATCTTAAAAAGTGCATTCTTAAAAAATAATGTTAATGAAATAAAAGGCCACTTAAGTGACTTAAAGAGAGACGCTTTCATGACTGTTTCTAAACACACTTAAGTACACTTTTAAAAAGTGACCTTTGCAATAATGTCAAATTAAAAGTTTTACTTTGAAGTACAATTTAAATCATTGTTTTAATAATCTTTTGTCATGCTTTGAAGAAGTACACTTATTTTGATGTGTTGACAGTTGACTAAAATTATCATTTTAACTGTAGTGGGTTATTCAATATTACAGGTAATTTATTTTAAATGTACTAATATGCAATTTCGTCATTGCAAATGTTTGATTGCAAATATTTAAGTACACTTTAGCTGTATATCAAAGACAGTGCAAGTTAAATATGAAATTACAATAAAATGAAATGAAATTACATATAAAGATATACTTAAGTCCTACTTAAGAGTGTCAAAATTGCTCTAAAGTTGCATTTAATGTAAATTTAAACTATAATGCATTTTCATTTAATTGCATTTAACATTCAATTAAGTGTCCGAAAACACTACGTTCAGTTCACACTTATAAATATATGCATTTTAAAGTACATTATACGTAATAAGTACTCTTTTTAACAGTTTTTGCCAAAAAAAAAAAAAAAAAAACAAGAGAAAAAAAATTGCATCCTCATCAATACATGACACACATTTCAGCAGAAATGAATAAATGCTTGTCAGTACATTCAGAAGTACTTTAACCACATTTCAAAGACAATAGACGTAATTATGAAATTACATGTAAAGATGTACTTAAGTCCTACTTAAGTTGGTCAAAACACTAAAGTTCAGCTAATTGCATATACTATTAAGTTAAGCTATAACACATTTTCATTTAATAGCAATTAAAAACAAAACATGTCATTCAGATCACATTTAAGTATATTCTTAAGTATAATATTTCCACAATAAACACATTTAAAAATAAATAAATAAAAACAACAACAAGAAAGAGAGAAAAAATAAAAACAATAGCAGAGTATAAATAAAAGCATATATAATAAAGCCCAAGATCTGTACAAGATCCTGAAACAAAAGAGAAGAAAAATGTGTACTACTTTCTTCAACAAGAATGTGCAGAGTTAGAAGTGTGGAGAGAAGGGAATGTATTATTTGACCTGTGCGTTCATGTAATGCATGACTTACTCACACAGACTGAATGAAGCACTCAGCTCTTCTTAAGTTACAAATCCACAGGATGAGATTCAGATCTCCTGTGGAGGAGCTCCTCTATTCATCTCCAGTGAGGATGTACATTAGTGCAAGAGAGAGCGATAGCGATGACCCACACCTGAAGAGAAGAGCGATGGATGGGCACTTTTGCCCTTTGAGAAAGAGAAAGACCGACTAAATGACTTACAGCTGCACTTCCGTCATTGTGACCAATCAGAGTGACCTTTATCTCACGCAAAGAGATTCGCTCTATTCAGCAGTGTGTGGATGTCTTCTTCTTATCTGAGTAAGTGTGTGTGTGTGTGTGTGTGTGTGTGTGTGTGCGTCTTGGCATTCAGGCGCCGCTGTCTAGTCCAGATGAATGAGCCTGCAGGCCCATTAATGTGAGCCGTACTGTCCTGCCCACACACACATACACACACACACACACACACACACACACACACACACACACTGTTTACTTTGAAATTGTGGATGGCAGTAATGCCGTTGTTTTGATCTCATATTCATACCTGAGTAAAAATGCACACGGGAGGGAAAAATTTACATTTATATTAATGGCGTGGATCAGGCGTGTGTCTGACCTCTCTGTCTCCGTCCCAACAGAGCCTGCTGTCGTGTGTGGCGTTTGGATACGGCTGTGAGAATTTCTCCCGTTATGAAGAGCAGGGCATCGGCATTCAGTGGAGCAACATCCGGGTCAGTCCGCAGGAGAACGACCGCTACTCCTTCATCGTCTCCATCTTCATGATGCTGTTCGACGCGTTCATTTACTGGATACTCACCTGGTACATCGAGAACGTCTATCCGGGTACGACAGTCTGAAAACACAGATGCACCTTGTAAACATACAACAACATACGTACATACAAAAGATTTAAAAAAACAAAAAAAACGCAATATTATGAAATATTATTATGATTAAAAATAAATGTTTTCTATGTGATTATATTTTAATATGATGCAAAGCTGAATTTTCAGCATCATTACTCATCATTCATTGTCATTTCAGAAATATTGCCTCTTATTATTTTTTTATCTTTTGTATTTTATTTTATTTTATTTATTATTTTCAAGATTTTGTGTTAATAGAAATTCCAAAAGAACATTTATTTAAAATAAAAAATATTTGGGCTCAGTAATTTTTTTTCCTGAATCCTGAAAAATTAAATGTATCATGGTTTACACAAAAATATTGGGCAGCACAACTGTTTTCAACATTGATAATAATTAGACATGTTTCTTGAGCAGCAAATCAGCATATTAGAATGATTTCTGAAGGATCATGTTACACTGAAGACTGGAGTAATGATGCTGAAAATTCAGCCTTGATCACAGAAATAAATTACATTTTAACAGATATTCACATAGAAAACAGATATTTTAAATTGTAATAATATTTCACTGTATTACTGTTTTTATTTGTATTTGTGGTCAAATAAATGCATCCTTAGTAAGCAGAAGAGACTTTCTTCAAAAACATTAAAAAATGTTGCCAACCCCTAACTTCTGAGCAGTAGTCTGTATTAGTAGGAATAGTCTGGCTCATTTTAAAGACTAGAAGTGAATCACAGATGTAATCTAGTTCACACCAAGAGTGAAAAGAAAAAGCAATCCAGCCCTTCACATCCGAGACACATTTCTGTGGTTTAATTCAAGATACCATCCATCTGATAATGTGACGTACTGTAATGCAGTGTTAAAGGGAAAGTGTGATATAGGAGTATATTATAATATAATGATAATAGTAGAGGAGTAAAAGCTGCTGTAATAAAAAAGGCGCTTCACAGATACCGTACATTTGTACATTAAATACTTTTTGTCAACAGTTGATTTACATAAAACTTGTTTTAACTTATTTTCCTGGTGTGAAAAGGTTTCAATTTTCAATTCCTGATGATGAGAAATACTCACTTCCATAATGAATTTGTGATTTTTTTAGACCAGAAAATGGTATTAAAACCTTGACTAACATTATGCGTAAATGAAGTCAGATGAACTGCCACAGAAGTGTATAATTCAGTCAAGTCAAATGTATTTCTATAGCGCTTTTCTCAATACACATTGTTTCAAAGCAGCTTTACATAAAACCATGATTAATGATCTTAATATTCTTAATATGCCTTACAGTCGCATTTAGTAGATTCGAGCTGGAAGATAATATAGTGACATTTTGTGATGATACAAGGAATCAAACAGTTGAGATTTGTTATATAGTATATACAGATGTTCTTCAGAAAAATCCTTCAGGTCCCACAAATTCTTTGGTTTTCCAGCATTTTTGTGTATTTG
Source organism: Spinibarbus caldwelli (assembly GCA_039654775.1). NCBI lineage: Eukaryota > Metazoa > Chordata > Actinopteri > Cypriniformes > Cyprinidae > Spinibarbus > Spinibarbus caldwelli. The sequence goes on from CM077220.1 coordinate 46,817,752, forward strand.
AACCCTTTCCAACAATGACTGTATGATTTTGAGATCCATCTTTTCACACTGTGGACAACTGAGGGACTCATATGCAACTATTACAGAAGGGTCAAACACTCACTGATGCTCCAGAAGGAAAAACCATGCATTAAGAGCTGGGGGTGAAAACTTTTGAGCAGAATGAAGATGTGTACATTTTTCTTATTTTGCCTAAATATCATATCATTTAGTACTGCCCTTCAGAGGCTACAGAAGATAGTTACATGTTTCCCAGAAGACAAAATAAGTTAAATTTACCCTGATCTTCAAATTCAAAAAGTTTTCACCCCCCGGCTCTTAATGCATGGTTTTTCATGTAAAACGTCTCCAAGGTTATGCATGTAATGTCTCGGTTACATATGTAACCCTCGTTCCCTGAAGGAGGGAACGGAGATGTCACTTCGGTGAGGGATGAATTGGGAACTCGCTCAGAGAGACCAATCCACTTCGAGTGTAACTAAACGAGCCAATGCACATTGGCATGCGATGATTGCATCCAGCTGCTGCTGATCACAGCGTAAGTATAAGTAGGCAGCTGGTGCAGTGCATATTCAGGTTTTCGCTGAGGAGCCGAGCCGGTGACCTGGCCGCTCAGCGGTGGTACAGAAGCTGTGGCAATGGGACGTGACGTCTCCGTTCTCTCCTTCAGGGAACGAGGGTTACATACGTAACCGAGACGTTCCCTTTCATTCGGTCACTCCAAGTCACGTCAGGATCCCTACCAAAGGGCCACGGATACTGCCCCTTCCAGTGTCCTGTGGAAGCCTCCTGCGCCCCTTCTTTTTGGCGTAGGTCGGGGCTTACCACAAGAAGACCAGTTACTGTTGCTATGGCACTACCTACTCAGTAAGACTGGATAACACTGGGGAAACGTACCCGTTCCACTTTGAACAGGAACGCACAGAAGCCCCACCCTTCCCGAAGGAGGTTAAGAAGCACTTACACATATACTTACACGGAGGGGGGCCGTGGAGAATTTAGCCTTCTCACCCCCGCAAGGAACCTGATGACCAAGTCATGCTTCCCCACCGACTTCCCTTCTACGGGGTCATGGTTGGCAGCAATCGCAGCCACATAGACTTTAAGGGTGGAGGGAGACATGATGTAGACATGTGGGGGCGTGTTTGAATGAGCCGTTTTAGGGATGTGTGGTCGAGTCTTAAATTTTATAAAGAATATCTCTTTGGTTTTGAGACTTTAGTCTTTGCAACTTCAGGGATCTTATCTATGCACAAACAACTTGTAACACTCCAAAGAGAAAAGAAAACTTGAAATCGCATCATATGACCCCTTTAAATGACAGATGTCGTATTTATTTATTTACTTTTTCTCTGCGACACTTTTCCTACTGTGTTAACAGCAAAATGTTAAATGAAGTTAGTATTTTGACAAGACATATAAAATAGCTAAGAGGCTATTTTTGTACAACCTACATTTTTTTTTTCTCTGCGACACTTTTTTCCATTGTGTTGTAAATGTTAAATGAATTGTATCCTGACAAGACGAATAAAAATAAGAAATACAATTTTTGTACAATATTTTTATTTTCTCTGTGATACTTTTTTTCCTACAGTGTTGGCATCAAAATGTTAAAGAATTTTGTGTTTTAAGACACAAAATTTGTTTAACATTTTGCTGTCAATAAATTCAAGTCTCTTGACAAGACAAATAAAATAACATACAATTTTGTGCAGACTACACTTTTATTTATTAGCCTATCTCTCTTTCTTTTAGTAGCGGAAATTTAAATGTGAGATTCTGGAAACGAGATCTAAATTTAGTGGGAATGGTTGGGTTGGGAAGAAAATTATTCTAAGCGAACAGCGGGTGAATATATCGAGTCAATATATCACAGGAGCGGGTGAGTGTGGAAAATAACCTCACGTGAGCGGGCGGGAGCGGGAATAATAAAACAGTCCCGCACAGACCTCTAGTCTCAACAACCTTAGTTGAGAGACCGGAGGCTATGAGTTGTACCCCCTCAGGGGCCACACCCACAGCTTCCACAACTCCGGGCGGGGGTGGACGATAGTGCCACTCTCCAAATCTGAGCCACCAAGTCCGGGTAGAGTCTCCATTCCCCGGGCCTCGGCTCCTGCCTCGATGGGTTGTCTGCTCCCACATTGAGATGCCCCGGGATGTACACTGCCCTCAGAGAGAGGAGTTTCCCTTGGGCCCACACAAGGATCTGGTGCGCCAGCCTGTAAAGGGGGTGTGAACGCAGACCTCCCTGGTGATTGATGTAAGAGACCACCGCTGTGTCCTTGATCACGCGTGACCTTGATCATGCGAAGCAGATTTCCCCTCTGGGAAAACCCCTTAGTCTTGAGCCACCACTGTAAGGGTCTCATGTACAGCAGGCCAAGAGGTATCATGTTGGACACAGCTGCCATCAGACCCAGCAGTTTCTGAAACTGCTTGACTGGCTTTCTCTGACTCTCGCGACTGCAGTGAGGATCGACTCGATACCTGCATTGTGGCCGAATTCCACATCACTTCCTGATAAGTGGTTCTCTGTAGTGGAGAAAGTACACTTTTCTTGGCATTTAGTCTTAACCCCAGCTCTTTCATGTGAGCAAGAACGACATCTCGATGCCGAACTGCCATCTGCTCCGATTGAGCTGATATCAACCAATCGTCAATATAATTGAGTATGCGGATGCCCTGGAGTCGCAGTGGAGCCAGAGCAGCATCCACACACATTGTGAAAGTGCGGGGTGAAAGTGTAAGGCCAAATGGAAGAACCCGATATTGGTAAGCTTCGCCCCTGAAAGTAAACTTCAGGATCTTCCTGTGTTGGGGATGGATGGAGACATGGAAGAATGCGTCTTTTAGATCTATCATGACAAACCAGTCCTCGGACCTGATCTGAGACACGACCTGTTTGATAGTGAGCATCTTGAACTTCAGTCGCATGACTGAGCGGTTCAATTGACACGGATCTAAAATGTGACGCAACCCTCCATCCTTCTTTGGAACGATGAAGTATTGGCTGCAGAACCCGGACTCTCTGTCGTGAGGAGGGACCACCTCGATGGCCTCCATCCTCAAGAGAGTGTTTACTTCTTGTTCCATTACCAGAGCCTGCTCGGGACCCACCAGAGTGGGGATGACCCTGTTGAAACGAGGCGGAGGAGAGCCAAACTGGATTCGGTAGCCTCTTTCTACAGTAACCGCTCTCATTCAACCACACCACATTTGCATAGTGGCTGGATGTGGAGCTGAAGATGCGGGCCGAGTATGGCTTAGAGGGGGGGAGAAACTGCGGTGCGGGCTTCCGAACCCTGAGATTGGGTGCTGGATCTGGCGGGTGAGGAAGAAGATAGGGACTCGCCCGTCTCCATTCTCTCCACCAGATCCATCTGTGAACCCCACGACTGCAATCGACGCGCTGCCTTGGCAGATGCGGGACCACAGCCGCAGGGAACGCTGGCGAAGGATCCCTCTGCAAAGAGAGCCTTCCGCTCGCAATGTGGGCAGTCAGCTCCCTCGAAAGCTGACTCAGCGTGCTTCACTCCCAAGCAAACCACGCATAAACTGTGTGTATCCCCGTCTGTGGTGTAGCGAGGACAGTGAGGAACACAGTCTATAACGTGGCTTGCTCTCGCCCTTATGTTTGCTCTTGATTTAGGCATGATAGCAGGACAAACAACACCAAATAAGACTCACAACACACAGAGCGCTTGCTGAATCACACCGCATGTGCTTTTAAGCTTCTTGGTCTCTACATCACCCCGGCCGTGACGTCTCGCCCCACCATTGGACTAAGTACACACATGATTCAGAGCACGGTCACACTGAAGGCGTTCCCATAGCATTTCGACACAAATCAAGTTCCTGAAGGAGAACCAAAGAATCTGTAGTACCTGAAGGATTTTTCTGAAGAACAGCAGGCAGTTTAACTATTCAGGACAAACAAGGAACTCATGAACAACTATTGTATCACTAAACAAAAAAATACAGCTGTGGATCATTCAGGTAACAACACAGTATTAAGAATCAAGGGGATGTAAACTTTTGAAAGGGGTCATTTTTATAAATTCAACTATTCTCATATTTTATGAGAAATATCTTATGCAGGTCTTATTTTGGTAAAATAATTAATATTTTGCAGATTCTGAAAGGGGGGTGTTTACTTTTGACCTCAACTGTATCGCTTCATATGACTGAACTGTATATATACAGATAAAGCAGGACTTGCTTAAACACTTGTTCGTGTTTTTCTTTAGGTCAGTATGGCATCCCAAAGCCCTGGTATTTTCCCTTCACGTCCTCGTACTGGTGCGGCACTCCAGTCGGATCTGATGGCCAACCCGACCTGATGCACGAGCTTGAGAATCAGAGCGGTACGAACACACACACACACACACACACACACACACACGCACACGCACACACAACTCTGTATAGCTATCTTTGTGTGGACATACCTTGACACAATGCAATCTCTAGCTCCTTACCCTAAATCTACCCATCAGAACTAAGTGCCTCACCCAAACCCTTACCCTAAACCTACCCTTTACCCAATTATAACCTGATCCCTAAAACCAAGTCTTGACCCTCAAACAGGCCTTTAAAGGGGTCTCAGAAAGTGAGGAACGGCCAAAATGTCCTCACTCCGATGGTCTAAAACTCAAACCAGCCCTCACAAATATAGCTGTACAACTGCGTGCACACACACACACACACACACACACACAGCATGCAGCTTTGAACAAATGATTCCCTACCAGAATCCAGCTGACTGAACGCGTGTGCTGCAGGTTACCTGGAAAAGCCTCCATCTGGACTGAAGCCTGGAGTTTGTATCAGAAACCTGGTGAAGGTCTATAAGACGGGAAATAAACTGGCTGTGGACGGACTCAGTCTGGACTTCTATCAGGATCACATCACCTCGTTTTTAGGACACAACGGAGCCGGAAAAACCACCACCATGTGGGTTTCTGACACTCTTACATGTGTTTCATACACCTTGAGCAATGGCCACAGACAAAAAAAATAAAAATAAAAACATTAAAAATAAAAAACCTAGATTTTTGGCCCTGGCAAAGATGAGTTTATTTGGTTGAAAGTTCAAACTGTTGTTTTTGAGACTTGAAATGTCAGTCCGGTTTATGGTGCAGAGTTTTCACAATTGTTTTGAAGTCAAATGCTGTGATGATAACGTATAGTTTGCATACTATAGCATTTCTTATTGCTTGTCTACTCAGAAATCGTTTTTCACATCACTTGCACTGGTAATGTAGGGCTAAAAGTTTTACAGTGTTATTTGATGTTACAAGACTTGTGCTCAAGATAGAGATAGTGAAAGAGAAAAGAGAATTGAACAAATCTATTTTTCAATATAAGGAAAAAATACCTATGCAATAGTTTATTACTTTACAGTGGGATAAATATGATGACAACATCAAGTTTTTAATAATATGTATGTATGAAAAAAATAAAAAATAAAATGCTAGCTTATTACTATAGCCCAGAAAATATTTGGACATGCATTGAGATATACCTGAAAAATATCAGATAAAAAAATTAAACTAAACTAAACTAACTAACTAGCTAAATAATAAATACAATTAAATTTATAAACTAAAACTACAACTATAAAGTAAAAATGCTTTAAACTGAAATAAAATAAATTAATTATGAAATAAATTAATTTATAAAATAAAATATTTAAATTATAAAAATATTACTGCAAAAAAGAAAACAATTAATAAAAATGATAAAAACAACTAAATGACTACAATTGAAATAAAAAAAAACATGAAAATTTGTATGGTATACATGTTTTGCAGTTTATGCATAGTTTAAACAACAAAACATATTAGCCTTTAAAATGCCTCATTTTTATTAGATACAAAATATTAAAGTAAATTCTAAACAAATGATGCTGGACTAATGTTTCTGAGCCACTTTTAAATCAGCAAAAAAAATAAATAAATAAATAATTCATCACATTTACTAGTACAAGGTTTCAAAAAGTCTTGTCATTTGAATATATATACATATTTGCATCAAACTTCATTATGTGAAATGTTTTAATTGAAAAGTGAGCTTGTATTGTATTTCTTAAAATGATTATTATTATTATTATTATTATTATTATTATTATTTTGCTATGTATGGGTATAATGCAAACACGTGCATACATTTTTAATTGAAGCTTGGGTGTCCAAATTAATTTTTGGGGCCACTTTATGTATTTTAAAGAAACCTACTACAGTTCAGATCTAAATAATGCAAAGTAAAAAAGAGGCATGCGCTGTCTCAACATGAAATCTCCTGTACAATAGACACTCATGAGTTCATGGTGTTGTTTATGTTCATTTATTTGTGTAATATTTTTCTTGTTCACCAGGTCGATACTGACGGGTCTTTTCGCTCCCACCTCCGGTACAGCTTACATTAACGGCTACGACATCCGCACCGACATGGACACCATCAGGACTCACCTGGGAATGTGTCCACAACACAACGTCCTCTTCAACGAGTAAAACCTCCTCCTGTCTTTCGCCATAATCAAAAGAAACAAATTCAGTGCTTTATTTGTTCAGGAAATGAATACTGACGCATCTGAACTGTAAAAAATCTGAGAACAAGGTTTGACAGCTAATGAAAGCCTTGTGAGATGAGTAACAATTCAGCAGAAACAGAGTAGTTCAGCTCAGGTCTTCTCAAGGAAGACAGCAGTTCAACTCGAAATGTTCTTTCAAAACAAATACTCAAAAACTCGAGGTAATCACGGTTCAACTCAAAAATGTTTTTACATGCAAAAAAGATTTCAGAGCTGCAGGCAATGACAGTTGAGTTCAATTCTGACAGTCGTCAGGGCTTTCAAGAGTGAACTGCAGCTCTGTTCCTGTACTGTCACGCTAGCGAAATTAGCACTAACCTTAACCGCCAAACCTGAGTCTACAGCTCCTTTCCTTCTCTGCATTTGTGTTTCACTAATGAAATGATCTCAAGTTCAGTTTTATTTTATGGCTGAGGCATTAATCTGTCACAATTCATACAAATGCATGAGAAAAAAGCATATACATCACATGTGACAGAGGATATTAGCTTTCCTCACGTGAATATTTGCCATATGGCAACAATTAATTTCTACTTATTTCCTTGTTATTCTGAAGAAAAAAAAAACAAAAACAATATATTGCAATATGGTAATTAGAAGGGCCTGCCTTAAGGTAGTCGATGTGCCGTTTTTAAGTCAAATGACATTTGAATGTTCTTCCAAAACACTTTTTCCCCACTGTCACTCTCACATGGAAGACATCTGTTGAAGTGCTCCAGAAATTGCTTCTTTTTTTTTTTGCATCATCTTTGGTTAGTAAATTACATATTTTTATTCACAAATCAACATTGTCTAACATAGTTTTACTGTAAATTGAGAAAATGTTAATGTTACCATATAGCAATGCCGTATCACTACGGAAAAATAGGCATGTTGCCCTATGGCAATTCTGTACCACAGTGGAACTGAAGTGATGTATTTCTCCATTGGGATTTTTTAATATGATTAACAATAATATGATTGCAGTTATCTATTTAATACAACGTTCTCTGAATGTTCTAAAACAAGTAGTAACATTTAAAAAAAAAAAAAATGTTAAATGAAAAAAAAAAAAAAAAATGTTTTGATTTGTATTTGATTTGGCTAAAAATTCATGTTTAGAACATAATGCATACCATACAGGGTTAACCTGTGAATGTGAATATTTGTATTTAACCAACCTAACCAGCTTCACTAGCCTATCGCCCAACTAATAGCCTGTGTCATTATTGTTAACACAAACTATTAATAATGATTCATTAATTGAATTAAAGCTGACATAATATACAAATAATAGAAATAGAGATAGAAAATCTAAACTTAAATGAAAATTATAAATGTTACTTTGACAACTAACTTAAATGATCTGAAGTACTAAAATTATATAAAGGAATAAAAAATAAAATAAAGTAAAAATAAAAAATAAAAGCTAACTAAAATATTTATAAATGTTACAATCATATACAAATAATACTAAAATAATACTGAAATTCTGAGCAAGATATGAAATCAGTGGTGTAGGAATTATTTCTGCTCATGAGTGTTTTATGAACAAAATCCTGAAAACTTGTCTCTTCTAAATATAAAATAAAATATAAATATTACAGGAAAAATGAAATGAAACTTAGAAATTTTTAAACTTTTAAACTTTTAAATGAGGGACAGACAGGTTTGGGGAATCAACTTTTAATCAACCTAAACAAGGACAGGAACATGACCAAATAAAACAGGAACTGAAACACATGACAACACATGTCCAATCCTGACAATGAAGTCAGTGGCGTAAGAATTACTTCTGCACATGAGTGTTTTATGAACAAAAACCTGAAAACTGAAAAATCTTTTCTCTTCTCCTATTTATACCTGTTTATGACCATATATTTCATATTTTTGTACAAGTATGTGTGAGTATTATATATCGCATATGTTCTTATCTGTGTGTGTGTGTAAGTTAGTATTTATTTGCATATATTCATGGTTGCCGTTTGTTTCAGTCTGACCGTGGAAGAGCACATTTATTTCTACGCTCGTCTGAAGGGCCGGAGCTCTAAAGAGGTGAAGAAGGAGATTGATCAGATGATTCGAGACGTGGGTCTGCCTCACAAACGCAAAGACCTCGCCAAGAACCTCTCAGGTGTGTTTGCATCAGCAGTGTTCAAGCGCTCTGCCCTCACAGACGCGCTCTTTCTGTGGGCATCTGGCAACCGTCTGCTGTCCGTGTGCAGGTGGGATGCAGAGGAAGCTGTCGGTCGCCATCGCGTTCGTGGGCGGATCCAACGTTGTGATTCTGGACGAGCCAACAGCAGGAGTCGATCCGTACGCGCGCAGAGGCATCTGGGAGCTGCTGCTCAAATACAAACAAGGTAAGAGAAATGAACGAGTGTAAACACCGTGGAACCATAAACAGAGGATTCAGGGACTATTGCATTGAATAGCGGCATGAAAGACACAATTAACAATCCTGCGTTTGTCTTAAGGTAGTCACACAGGGATGGACATGTAGTATTTTTCCCAAGTTTAAAAGTTTTTATATATATATATATATATATATATATATATATATATATATATATATATATATATGTATATATATATATGCATATGTATGTGTATGTATATGTGTGTGTGTGTGTGTGTGTGTGAGCCTGGAGCACAAAAGCAGTCATAAGTAGCACAGGTATATTTGTAGCAATAGCCAACAATACATTGTATGGGTCAAAATGATTGAATTTTCTTTTATGCCAAAAATCATTAGGATATTAGGTAAAGATCATGTTCCATGAAGATATTTTGTAAATTTCCTACCGTAAATATATTAAAACTTAATTTTCGATTAGTAATATGCATTGCTAAGAACTTCATTTGGACAACTTTAAAGGCAATTTTCTCAATAGTTGTATCTCAGCCAAATATTGTCCTATCCTAACAAACCATACATCAATGGAAAGCTTATTTATTCAGCTTTCAGATTATGTATAAATCTCAGTTTCTAAAAATTGAGCCTTATGACTGGTTTTGTGGTCCAGGGTCACATATATATATATATATATATATATATATATATATATATGTATGTGTATATGTGTATATCCACACACACACACATTACATTACATTAATTATAAACAAAGCTGACACACTGGGACTGTTATTTTGAAATGTGTATTGCTGTTTATTCAAAAAAGATGAAGAACATAAAATATCTTACAACCATCTACAAAATATGACAATATTAACACCATAAAGTAAACATTGTCACAATTCTATTGGCATAAATGCATGGTATTCATTGATTGTGAATTGCTCTGAAAGAATGTGTAATAGTGGCACTATTTTACTTTGAAATGTGCAGCGCTCACATTTATTTCATTCAGTCATCGCATATTGAAGTTTATTAATCACATTAGGTTGTATCTCGATTTCTGTTTTTCCAAGATGTTTATTTTAAGATATTTAAGACATTTTATGATGTTAAAGTTCTTAAAAATTCATTTATTCAATTCATCCCGGGCTCCTAAATACATTTATTTTTATTTGCAAATGTGAGTGAAATACTCACACTGTCAAGTCCTGTCACATTGCTGAAATTTCTGTGAAATTTTGCTGGCAAACAAAGGTCCATTGTCAATAGTGTAGCGATGCATGAAGCATAACTCACACAGAAATCGCATTCAAAAGAAGAAAAATGCATTGAAGTACTTTGGGTAAAATTAGATTTCAGATTTGTCAATATAAATTCAGTGCAAATAGATATATAATAGATAAATAAAAGAATCTGCATCAGGACATGATCATCTGGAATAAGAGGAATGGTAATTAACATGGTTATGGATGTCAGAAAGAGATCAAAGATGACAGTCGTTACACATACTTTGAATTGAGACACTGAATCTCACTCTCAGCCGCATGAATTTGGATGCCGTCATGAATCTGCTGCAGAAATTTGACAGCACTTTCCATCTCAGTCCAGAGATCATGGTGATCAATGGTGTCAAAGGTTCTGGCAGGTCAATTAAAGCAATGAGCCGGTCTGTATTCTGTCCCTGCGTCTGTCAGCGGCGGAGCGATCTTTGCTGAAGGTGCTCCGCGGGATGAATGGGGTTAAAGCGCTGAAGCAGAACATCATGACTCTCTCAGTAGCTTGTCTGTGATGCCACGACTGTTTCCAACTGTCACACTTTCTCTTATGAATTGTGACAGTGCTCTTTCCAGTTTTGAGCAATGATTTGGTTCCTACACACTGTAAAGGTGAGGACTTTGTGCAAGAAGTTCCTCAGGCCTGCAGTCTTTGGCGTTCGTAGGCTGCTTCTGGAGCGCCAACATCGGCTCTGATCTGCTCCAACAAAATGAAACTCCGCAAAACTTCTCAAAACATTGGCACAGAAACATTATTCACACATTGTACATGGAACGTTATATTTGTGAAAGGTTTTGGTTGGAATATATATATATATATATATATATATATATATATATATTTTTTTTTTTTTTTTTTATAAATGTTACTACTTGTTTTAGAACATTCAGAGAACGTTGTAAAATAATGTTTAAAAAAATAATAAAACAAAGTCATTTTAAATAACAAAGTCATTTTAAAAAAATGAATGTTTTGAACATTCAGAGAACATTCATAAATTAATGTTTTTATAACTTAATGAAACATTAGCAAAACATTCTCAGAACGTATTTTTGTTAGCTGTGGAGTTATCTGGTCTTTAATAATGTTCTCCAAACATTAGCACACAAAAAACTGTTTATACATCGTTTGTTACTTTGTTTCAGTTGGATGTTCATCTAGCTTTTTTTTTTTTTTTTAATGTTACTAATTGTTTCAGAACATTCAGGGAATGACTTTATTCAGAAATAATGCTTCCATAACATTTGCATGTTCCTTTAAAGTTCATATAATTAAGAAAACGTTTTTTAAAATACGAAAAAAAACAACAACCGACAATGAAGTGAGGAAATAAAGGAACTTAAGTATACACAGATAATGAACTAAAGTCCATGATAAGGAAAACTAAACTGACAGTTCCTCACTAAAAAAAAGTCTTACAACATATTTTGTTAGCTGGATTTGAATGACCTGTTTTTCAATAATGTCCGAATGTCAGCACATAAACACTATTTATATTGTATATCATTCATGGAAGTATTTTTATTTTTTTTTTATTTTTTTTTTTTTTTTCCCCTTAAAACATTTTAGTTGGATGTTCATATAACATTTTTTAAATGTTACTACTTGTCTCGGAGAACCTTCAAAAATGATAAAATGGAGCATTCACTTTCTAGCTAGTTTGTAACTAACACTGTACTTTAATTTTGTTGTACCATTTGTTAATAAGACAGAGCTTTAGCTATTAGCTTATAAGCTATCTGTAAAGTAATGCGTAGTCGCATAAAATGACGCTTACCTTTAATGATCCAATTGCAGCTTTCAAATATGTGAGCAGACGTCGTGTTGAAATGCAGAGAATTTCAGTTTCAATTTGCCTCACAAACTGTAACTATTCGTAAAAAAAAAAAAATTAAAAAAAAAAGTTTTCACTAAAATATGATATTTATTCAATAATTAACATAATAGGCATTATATATGTAATTGACATTGAGAAACTGTTTGAAATTAATATGGAACAATAAATAAACATAAGACATTACATTTATTTGTTGATACCCTCACATAAAGTGATATAATGTACTGTATATTATATACCAAATCTCAACTGCTTGATCGCTTGTATCATTGCAAAGTGTCTCTACATTATCATCCAGCTCTAATTTGCTAAATGTGAGTATAAGGCATGAAGATAATATAAGGTTATTATAAAGGATGTGATATGATACTATAAACCCTAACGTTATGATTTTCTGTAAAGCTGCTTTGGAACTACAGTATGTGTATTGTGAAAAGCGCTATACAAATAAATGAGATTTATTTGACTTGATTTATTTGACATGCAGCTGGACAAGAGCCGCTAACAAGTCATTTATTCATACAGTGCTTTCCCTCTTAAAATGCGAACAAGTGTAAATGTCTAAAGGATTGAGTTTGTCAGATAAAGCAAGAGTTTTTTGATGCAATTCAGTCAATCTGCCATTTTACTGATGTTATTCTGTTCTTCATTTTATCATTCACTGGACTTTCTGGTATTGTTATAACACTATTCTGTAGTATTTCTTCTGTTAAATGGCTTAAAGCACTCTTTATTTGATTTGTATCTTTGTTCTGTTGTGTTTTTTTTTGTCTTGTTGTTTGCAATTAGTTTCTTATTTTGCTTACTTGAGAAGCTGAGTTGTCAGTGAAAAACTCTCTCACAGTGCAAGCTTGTTAAATCAGTTATAAAAATATTACACGTTCAATTTATAATTATTGTCAGTACTAATAAGTCCTGCAGTCCTCCGGGGACTGAGTCGCATATTCAGCCCATTTCAGCTGGATCGCGTGTGTAATTAGAGAGCAGCTGATGGTTATTTGATTAGTGCAGCCGATTATTGTCTGATTAATAATTTAGGAAAATGAAATGATGTGTACTAGTGCAGATAATTGGGCTGAGAGTGGCCTTTTGTCACAAACACACACACACACACACACACACTCGTACACAAATTGAATAAGGAGTTTTTGGCATTTGCTGTGTGATTTTAAAGTGTTTCCGTGCACAGGTGGTGAATAGTAGACTAACATTCAGATATAACGAAGAGATTTTTGTTGAAAGAAGTCTCTTCTGCTCATGAAGGCTACATTCATTTGATTAAAAATATAGTAAAAACCGTAATATTGTGAAATAGTATTACAGTTTCAAATAGTTGTTTTCCATGTGAATATATTTGGTGAAATGTAATTGATTGCTGTGTTCAAATCTGAATTTTCAGCATCATTACTCCAGTCTTCAGTGTCACATGATCCTTGAGAAATTATTCTAATATGCTGATTTGCTGCTCAAGAAACATTTCTGATTATTATCAATGTTGAAAACAGTTGTGCTGCTGAATATTTTTGTGCAAACCATGATGCATTTTATATTTCAGGATTCACAGATGAATAGAAAGTTCAAAAGAACAGCATTTATTCGAAACAGAAAACTTAAGTAACATTATAAATGTCTTTACTGTCACTTTTGATCAATTTAATGCATCCTTTAAGAATAAAAAAATCATGACCCCAAACTTTTGAATATTCCTAGCTAACCCTCTATGGGATATCGTCATTTATAAATGACACCAAGAAAATTGCATTTAAAATACAATATTAATGTTCAACCAACAAAATTGTATTTTAATGATGTCAAATGACATCCCCTTCAACCAGTAAAATAAAAATTTATTAGCCATGTGCTTCACATTTTTGGTAACTAAGTAGTAAATGAGACATTAGCACTCTCAAGGTTCCATAGTGAGCTCATTTTAGACTAAAAAAGACATATAAATTCAAGTTATAAAAAATATAATTCTACATCCAAATGTGTTTTCTAAAGTTGTTGTTTTTTTTTGTTGTTTTTTTTTTTTTGTCATTTCTAATGCACTTTTATAAAAACAACAACTCGGAGACCAACAAATCTGAGCGTCATGCATAACTGACAAAGTCCTATTGTGTGAAGCATATTTGCTGTAGCTGGCACTTTTGACCAGCATTGGCAGGCAGTATAATAGCCTTTATGCATGTTTTAGGTTCATTTTTGGAAGATGGTGAGACAAATCTGTACTTATTTCAGAAAGTATTGATGATAGTGATATGAGTGCATCAGAAAATCAAGTTGTAGTAATAAAAGAAGTTGTTGAGGACCAAGGAGGATAGAAGCAATGAGGGTGAAGGCAGTGATGAAGAATAGGTTTTTGAGGAAGTCAGGCATTTGAGTACATTATTGTATTCTAGTTTGAAAGATGTGATCCATACAACAACCAGAGGTCAGGAAAGATGCCAATGTCTGTTGGCATTAATATACTGACAGGCAGCGATGCTCCAATGATGACAGCACAAGTCAACATCTACTTATGTGTGGGATACACTGAAAAAAAAAGAGTCTTGTTGACTTTCACTTGTGCTGCGATAATAGATTTGAAATTCCAAGATGAAACACAATGTTAAAGTTGTTTTAATGCTTTTGAAACACTAAGACATGGTTTTCAGGCAGTGAAATTGCATCCGAATTTGTGTCAAGTTTTAGACATTTTCACGCGCGAGTTCCAAATCAAATATAGCAGCACAAGAAAAAAATTGAATGTTAATAAAGATTTTTAATGTTTTTTTGAAACAGTAAGACTTTTTCACTTCTTTCAGATAGTGAAAAAGCATTTGATTGTGTGTGAAGTTTCAGACAATTTGGCAAAAATAATTTACCCTTTATTAACGTCAGTTATAAATGATGGCTCCCTAAAAAAAAAAAAAAGGTCAAAGGTCAGATGAAGAAAACAAATTTTGGAAAATGATTTTACTCCTAAATATATGTAAAATATAAAGTCAATTATTTTTTAAGCTGTAAATTCACAATTAGTCCTATAGAGGGCTAACAAAAAAAAATTCTAAGAACATTTTATCAACATTCCCATTATTAAAAAGATATTAAAAAGTTATTTCTCTGAACATTCTATATGCCCACTTTTTAATCTTTTATTCATTTATTTTGAAATGTTTATGGAAATGTTACTTTTGACTGTTTTTATAACAGTCTGAAACAAGTAGTTAGTAATGTTTATAAAAATATTAGAACATTATTTAAGACCAGAAAACTTTATATGAACAATACATTAATGTCACTGGGCGAACTTTCATACGTAGCTCAGAGAACCTTTACAAAGCATTCAGAGAATGTTCCCTGTCAGCTGAGTTAAGGTAACTGAATATGTGAATGAATTTGTTTCACGCATCGCATTCGTATTTTAGAAGTAAATCACACAGTGCTGATGAAGTGTTATCAAGGTCTGTTCTGACTTCACAAAAACCGTACAATTTTTGCATTTATGCAACATTTTTAAAACTTAATTTTTGCTTTATTCCCACAGAAATTGAAATTTGAAGTGCGTGTAAGCATACTTGTTTCTCGTTTGCTGGGTTCTGTTTTTTGCTCAGTTTGTGTATATTGTGCTGTTTTGGCCTTGTTTGATGGATGACTGTTCCATAATACAAAGCAGTCATCTCTCTATATATTTATTCTTCTCTCTTTCTGTCTATTCATCTCTCCGTGGCTTTCCAGTGCTGTTTATTGTCTGGAGCTGAATGTCACACTGAATGAGTTTGCTGACACACATCCATCTGACTGAACGCTGTAATGTGTGTGTTTGTGCCTGTAAAACCATTTCATTCATTCATTCATTCATTCATTCATTTTTTTTTTTTTTAAATGACTTCATAATTGAGATACTTTCACATATATACAGGGTTTCTGTCGGCCTTCATTTGCTTAATTTGCACTTAAAGGTGTGGAAAGTCATAAACTCATGGCATTAAATGTTGCATGCACTGCAACAAAATTAATTCTTCCTCAGTATTTTTTTTTTTTTTTGTCTTGTTTTCCAGTACAAATATCTAAACATCCTTAAATCAAGATACATTTACTTGAGATGCAAATTGAACATATGAAGCCTTGTTTTCTGAGAAACTGGCCAAAATGAAGTAAGTTAATGTTTAAGATGAGAATAAATATCTGTCAATGGGGAATGAAAACTTGTTTTCCCATTGAAATAAGTTGATTATTCTGTTCTTGTTTTAATCAAACTCACTTAATTTTGGCCAATTTCTCATGAAACAAGACTTCTTACGTCATTTTCCTTGTGTTGATATAATAATCTTTAGTCATTCGCATTGGGAAAACAAGACAAAAAATACTTTTTTTTTTTTTGCTGTATGATCAGAAGGTAAATTCCATATTTTAGAAGAGCAGAGATATTCAAGCTCTTTTTGTAAAATGAATTAAACAGTAATGGAGATGTGTTGGACCTGTTGTGATTTCAGATTTTAAAGCATTGCTAATGTAAGATATTTACATTTAGACACCATATTAATGTATTGTGTTCCATTCTATTTATTCTTTACTTTTTTTTTTTTTTTTTTTTTTTTTTTTGCACAAACCCTGTAGGCTTTATGCAGCTCTCCAACAAACACGTTTTCCATTTCAAAGCTTTGAGTTTTTATAGTCGTTGTGTCCAGATCGCTGCTTTACAGCGTCCAACATCAGCATCTCTCGATATAAATGCGAGTTTCTCTGCCAGGTTTGACGTCTGCCTTTGGGAAGTGCAGATGCATGATATTTCATGATATTTCTGCTCTCGGCAAGTCAAAGGACAGACGTCTTGAACTCCCACTGCCTCGTCACACAGGCAGAGCAGAAATAATGCCGGCGCTGAGCCCCGCGGGTGTCTGGCTTCAGTGGGAGCTCCGGCGAATACAAAACACGGGAAACTTTTCTATACAGAGTGAGATATAAAAGCACCTATATATAGAGCGTGCTGTTTTCCAGTGCACCTGCACTTCAAACGCGCCCCGTCCCATTCAGATGAGCTTCAGAAACGCACGCTCGCTGCTGAACTTTGAAGGTTTTTCTGGCGCCCACCAGCGCTGAACGTGTTCGTTTGATGTCTGTCTCTCTTCCAGGTCGTACTATCATTCTGTCGACGCATCACATGGATGAAGCGGATATTCTGGGCGATCGTGTTGCCATCATCTCGCACGGCCGCGTCTGCTGCTGCGGTTCCTCGCTCTTCCTCAAGAAAACCTATGGTAGAGGTTATTACCTGACGGTTGCGCGGGCCAATCAGGAGCGAGTCGCGACTCAACGAGTCCCAGCGATTAAAGAGGTAAACTGGCCCTGACAACGCTCAACGATCAGTCAGACGTTTGTTCAGGTCACTTTATTTGTACCCTTAGGTGAATTAGGTTGCAGTGAACAGGTCCAGGTCTTCTACACACAACACAAACAATAAAATAGACAGTAATACAATACCAACATTTCACTAGAAAAAAAATACACTGAGAAAAGTTTTGCAAAAAATTATAAAGAAACGGCAAGTAACTTTGAGCTAAATTTTGTAGTAGTAATGGTAAATAGTAAAACATTCTTCAGTAATCTTTGTAAAATTTATTATTAAATACTAATATACATAATACTCCTGTATAGTTCAAATATGTTTTTTATTCATTTTTTAATCATTTATATACTACTATAGTATTTATTTTTTTTTATATATTTTCAGTTTTCATTTTAATTTATAGTTTTATATTAATCGTATCCAAAATAAAAGTTTTTGTTTACATAATATATGTTTGTGTACTGTGCACATTTATTATGTGTATATATAAATACACCCACATACAGCATATATTTTGAAAATCTGTACATGTATTTACATGTATATATTTATATTCATATTTATATTATATAAATATATTTAAAATATAAACATAACATTTTCTTAAATATATACATGCATGTGTTTGTATTTATATATACATAATAAATATACACAGTACACACACATATATTATGTAAACAAAAACTTTTATTTTGGATGCGATTAATCGCGATTAATCGTTTGACAGCACTAATATATATATATATATATATACACACGCACATATATATATATTCATTCATGGCCAAAGATTTAACTTTATTGAGAGCCGTTGGTTTTGAATTATATCCAACTATAATATATTAAAATGTGCATTTTTTTCAAATCAACTTTCAATGAAAAATGAAATGAAGATATGTTTCAATACCACTTTTTTCAGTCCTGATTTGGCATCTTTGATTTACCATATTAAGAAATTACAAGATATGCACAATTTTTAAACCTCAGAAGCAATTTGTTTAAAGGCACAGCTGTTCCTATAGAGTTTTACCTAGTAAAATGTCGAAAACAGCTAAACAAACCTGTCAGTCAAAACTAGTTGACTAGTTATGTCCCATCTCTACCAGCAACCATGTGGTTAATGTTTTTTTTTTTTTTAATTTTGCATTCCATATTTCTTTGTGTGTGTGTCCGACAGTATGATAAATTCAGCGTGGATGAAGGAATTTGCAGTGACAGCATCAGCAGTCTGGACCCGCCAGGTTCACAGCTCACACACTCTCTACTGAGCACACTTATGGTGTCATTGTTCATCTGTGTAAATGTATTTGCCTGCTCCTTCTGATCAGACGCGGCGGATCTGAGTCGACTGGTGCGGCGGCACGTGCCGGAGGCCGAGTTTCTGGAGGTCGTAGGTCAGGAGCTGGTGTATGTGCTGCCGTATACAGGCGCCACAAACGGCAGCTTCGCATCCCTCTTTAAAGAGCTGGATCTGGAGAAGAGCGCTCTGGGCGTCACCAGCTACGGGATATCAGACACGAGTCTGGAGGAGGTACACAAACGGGTTATGACAGTGACATTTACTCGTGTGGTCCATTTAGTTTCTACCACTTTACACTGATGCATCTGTATCTGTTCACATTTGACTTTGATGAGCAGATGCATAGCTGCAGATATTTAGCTCCAGATCAATGTATCACACAGACTATTGATTTATCAAAACCATTAAAGATCATATTCAATTGTGCGTAACCTAATTAACATTCATGAGACAAGCCTTCAGTTTCCCATCCCGCTATTTTGCCATAAACACAGCGATGACATGATGTTTTCAGTTCACTTCAGCAAAAGGCTTATACCAACCAAACCAGCAGACCAGTCTGTTTAGTTGAATTTATTTAGAAATTATTTAAAAAAAAATCCATGTTTTAATGCTCAATGCCACAGATGCAAACTAAAAAATAAAAATAAAAATTACATGTGTATCAAATTTCAAGTTTTCGAAAAATCATAGTGCTGGGATAAATATTAAAGCTTAACATTAAAAGCATCTTATGCTCAACAAGGATGCATTTATTTGATCAAAAATACAGTAAAAACAGTAAAATTGTAAACATTATTATAATATAAAATAACTTTTTTTTTATGTGAATGTATGTTAAAATGTAACTTATTTCTGTGATCAAAGCTGAATTTTCAGCATCATTACTCCAGTCTTCAGTGGCACATGATCCTTCAGAAATCACTCTAATATACTGATTTGCTGCTCAAAAAAGATTTCTGATTATTATCAATGCTGAAAACAGTTGTGCTGCTGAATATGTGGAAATTGTGATACATTTTATTTACAGAATTCTAAAAGTTCAAAAAGAAATAGAAAAATTGTGTAACATTATAATTTAGAATTTATTTACTGTCACGTTTGACCAATTTCATGCATCCTTGCTGAAAGTATTAAAAAAAAAAGTAAAAAGTAAATGAAACCTTACTGACCTTAGTGAAATTTCCAGATGAAGCTGTGGAGTAACAGAATTTCCTGGTGTTTACTTTCACAGATCTTTCTGAAGGTAGCTGAAGACACAGGTGTTGATGTGGAATCCCATGGTAACATCATCTATATTAAAATTCATTTCATTTTACACTTTAATATACAGTATCACCATCTCCAACAAGTTTATACAAGATACTTGAAAAACCTTATGACAAGTTATTGATATGAAATGTCATTTTAAAAGGATTATATCTTTCTTTAATAATAGTAATAATACTATATACTTTTTAATATAGTTTATACATTACTTTATTGTTTCTGTTTTTACTAGTCGTATTTTAGGCCATTTTAGGGTTCCTCTCTTTAGCTTTTGCTGCATCTATGTAAATGTCCTTTCCACATATTAAATAAGCACCAGTTATATTAGCCACCAATCCTTTAGAAACAGGAACTTTGTAAAGATGTACTACATGGTGACAGTTTCATAATACAACTGCACTGAAATGTGCCACTCAAGCTGTTAAAATCAGACTGAAATGATCAGGGATCTTGTTAAAAATAAACCTGAACCTCTCGTTTCTAACAGTGGGATCCTTTAGAAGGATATTCGGTCTATTTAAGGGCCTTACAGTTCTCAGATAAGAACAGGCCGCTCAAATAAGAGCTGAGATGAAGTGTTGCAATTGTACTCTCCTGTCTCACTCCTGTCTCACCTCAGAGTGTGTGTGATTGTGTTTTAATGCTCCTGCAGATAAGAACAGGCCAGATGAATAAGCTGAAAGTATCACACTTCTCCAGAATAACCTCTACTGTGTGTGTGTGTGTGCGTGTGTGTGTATTAATGTCTCACAGATAAGAAAGGAACTCTTGAACAAAAGCGCAGAAGCAGCTCAAGGATATCAGGAATACAGTCTATCAGCTCAGCACTGGAATGCAAAGATGCAAACGCTGTGAAAAATGGTGCGCTCCAATGTAAACTGACAATATATCCACTACATGCTTATATGTGTATGGAAATAAACACACTGGCTCATTCTTTTACAAATCAATCTTTTGAAAAATTCAGTTGATACTGAGAAAATAATGGCTTTGTATCACATCACTGCTCTGTATTATTTTCCCCCTTGTTTTGAAACAGATGCAAAGGTTAAATTCACTAGTCGTGTGGAGGGTAAGTCAGAGTTCTTCCATGTTTCCATCTCTAAACATGTAATAGTAGGCTAGCTGTAAGAGTGAGCTAAGTGTAGTGATAAGACTGCTTTAATAATTATGGTTACTGTAAGCTGTAATAGTGAGGTGGCTGTAAAAGTGAGTCATCTGTAACTACTGTTGCACATTTTAGCTGTGATATGGTTGTACTGTGGTAATCTAGCTTCAGACTAATGGCGTTGTTACAGCATTTTCCCAATAGTAACACCATAATGCATTGAAGTAAATATCCAGCATTCAACCTGAACTTGAATGTCGATAGTACAAGTAATACAAATAATGTATATGCCATTGGCATCTATGATTTAAGGCCAATGCTATTTAAAATAGCACATATGGAATATAAATAAGCAGCCTGATGGACAATATAAGTCAAGCACATGAGCACCTGGCATGATGGTTCAGTGGATTTTGGTGGAACCTTGGATTTATTTGGAGTGCTCACATTTGTTATTGCAGACATATCCAAACACTGTTGGTGGTACTTCGATACTACTTCTTATCATGAATCAAATCATAACATGAGACATACCTAAAGTATTTTAAATACCGTAGAAGTAACAGTGAGGTGTCTGTAATAGCTGAGTCATCTGAAATAGTTAAGGCAGCTGTAACAATTATGTACTATAAAACTGTGGTAACCAAAATAATTGAGGCATCTTTTATAGTTGAGTCAACTGCAATAGTTAAGGTAGGTGTAACAGTGAATCATCTGTAACAGTGAGGGCGCTGATGTAGTTGAGGCAGCTGTAACAGTTAAGGCAACTGTAACAATGAAGTACTGTATCAGTGAGGCGGCTGAAACAGTGTGGCAGTTGTAACAGTGAGGTAGCTGTAACAGTGTGGCACCTAAAGTATTTGAAGCAATAGTAATAGTTCAGTCAGCTGTAATAGTTAAGGTAGCTGTAACAGTGAATCAACTGTAACAGGAAGGCGGCTGTAACAGTGAGGCGGCTGTAACAGTGAGGCGGCTGTAACAGTAAGGTGGCTGTAACAGTGAGGTAGTTGTAACAGTGAGGCGGCTGTAACAATGAGGCGACTGTAACAATGAGGTAGCTGTAACAGTGAGGCGGCTGTAACAGTGAGGCGGCTGTAACAATGAGGTAGCTATAACAGTGAGACGGCTGTAACAGTGAGGTAGTTGTAACAGTGAGGCGGCAGAAACAGTGAGGTAGCTGTAACAGTGAGACGGCTGTAACAGTGAGGTAGTTGTAACAGTGAGGCGGCTGTAACAATGAGGCGACTAACAATGAGGTAGCTGTAACAGTGAGGCGGCTGTAACAGTGAGGTAGTTGTAACAGTGAGGCGGCAAAAACAGTGAGACGGCTGTAACAGTGAGGTAGTTGTAACAATGAGGTAGCTGTAACAGTGAGGCGGCTGTAACAGTGAGGTAGCTGTAACAGTGAGGCGGCTGTAACAGTGAGGTAGCTGTAACAGTGAGGTAGTTGTAACAGTGAGGCGGCTGTAACAGTGAGGTAGTTGTAACAGTGAGGCAGCTGTAACAGTGTGGCACCTAAAGTATTTGAAGCAATAGTAATAGTTCAGTCAGCTGTAATGGTTTAGGTAGCTGTAACAGTGAATCAACTGTAACAGGAAGGTGGCTGTAACAGTGAGGTGGCTGTAACAGTAAGGCGGCTGTAACAGTGAGGTAGTAATAACAGTGAGGCAGCTGTAACAGTGAGGTAGCTGTAACAGTGAGGCGGCTGTAACAGTGAGGCAGCTGTAACAGTGAAGCGGATGTAACAGTGAGGCAGTTAACAGTGAGGGGGCTGTAACAGTGAGGCAGCTGTAACAGTGAGGTGGCTGTAACAGTGAGGCGGATGTAACAGTGAGGCAGTTAACAGTGAGGGGGCTGTAACAGTAAGGCATCTGTAACAGTGAGGTAGCTGTAACAGTGAGGCAACTGTAATAATTGAGGTGACTGTAACACTTAGATGCTGTAACAGTGAGGCAGATGCAGTACTCAAGGCATCTATAATAGTTAAGGTGGCTGTAACAGTGTGTCAGCTGTAATAGTTGAATTAGCTGTGATATTTCAGACAGTAGTAATTAGGCACCATGTGAGACTGTTGTTTATGTTACAGATATCCAGCGGCCCATGTGTGCGAATGGCAAAGGGTCGTACGTCATCATGGGTTGGTCACTGATCAAACAGCAGTTTTTAGCTCTTTTTATCAAACGTTTCCACCATGCCCGCAGAAGCCGGAGGGGAATCATCGCTCAGGTAAAATCGCATCAGACCCTCTTTCACTCGTTTTCCTCCTTCAAGTCAATCTCCCTCTATTTTACATTCTGTAGCTGTGTGAATTTAATCAGTTTAGGCAGGTCTGAGTTTCAGCATGAATCCAAGCACAACTGTTTTGCACCAATTGCACTGGCCCATCAAAAACAAAAGTGCTTGTCTGTGAGCTCATTTAACAAAGCATGAGCTCATATCAGTTCAGTGAGCTTGAGCTCAAGTGTGTTGAATTTTTCCTACAATCCCTTGCAGTTGTTAAGCACACTTATAGCTAGTTGAGATTGAATAGGTGTACACAAGTAATTGCATGCAATGGACACCAAAATAAAATAAAATGAATAAAATATTCCAGCTACAAATTCTATCTGTTACTGCAGGGTTTCTGAAGGCCGTATGTACAGTATGTAATTGCAGGCCGTATAATGTTCTTGGCTCTTGGTCAAATAACCTCCATCACTGTGCATATTTTTCTTTTTTCTGTATTGGCTGATGCTCGTCACCCTGATTCTCTCAGGGGAAGATGTTCCATTGTTTTCGCCTTCATTATTCTCGATGCGTTCCCTGTCTCCGGCACATTTACATTTTCCTCAGTGTAAACAGAGAGTGTTTGAATTGGGTGTTTGAATTAATTGGACAATCACGGAGTGTAATTAATCAGCTGGAGTGAAGCCGTGTCGTCGACTCCTATGCAGCCTGTCTCTCCCTCGCAGGTTTTGTGTGCACTGGTTTCGCTCCGTCTGTCAGCGGAGGGATGGAATGAAAGGAGAACATTTGGAGAGATAGCAGAGTGGAAGAATAGAGAGAAATTAATTATGCTGGGAATGAAGGGTGACAGTGCCAGTTTTTGAAAGTGTTTAATCGAACCCTTTTACACATTTAACTAAGCCAACACAAGCACATGACACTCGTCTGCCAGAGAGAGAGAGAGAGGGAAGAGAGGGGCAATGTGCTAAAAACTTGAGCCACTTTGACACGTGGTGTTTAAGCATACAAACTTGCATCTTATTCACTAATCACCCACAATCCATGTGCTTAAACAGCACTTTGGCTTAAACATTTAATAGGTGCATCTCAATGAATTTAAATTTTAAACCTGTATTAGATTATTACTGATACACAGTTAAACTCCCTAAATTGCAGATGTATTGAAAATGTGTGTGTGTGTGTGTGTGTGTGTGTGTATCAGGTTGTAATGCCGGCGTTCTTCGTGTGTTTGGCTCTCATCTTCTCACTGATTGTTCCTCCGTTTGTTGAATATCCCAATCTGGAGCTTCAGCCCTGGATGTATGGAGCTCCACAGAATACCTTCTACAGGTACACACATACACACTGACTTGGTTAAATGTGGCACCGTATTATGTATATATGTATTTATTTATTTAGGGGTCAATAACATAATTTTAACCAAATTGGTAAATCTTTAAAATGATTCATTTATTAACGTAGGATAGCTACTGTATGTTAGTTAACATAAACTATCATTGAAAAATACTTCTAAATCATTTATTAATCTTAGTTAATGTTAATTTCAACATTTAGTAATATGTTATTAAAATCAAAAGTTGTATCTGTTATTTTATTAATGGATCTGATTTTACGTGAAATAATGTTGTATTTCTATTAACTAATGTTAACAAAGATGAATAAATACTGTAATTAATGAACTGCTCATTGTTAGTTAACTTTAATGTTATCTAATGGTACAGTACCTTATTATAGTAGAGGATTACACAGTTGTTCAGAAAGGATGCATTAAATTGATCAAAAGTGAAAGTAAAGACGTTTATAATGTTACAAAAGATTTCTATTTCAAATAAATGCTGTTCTTTTGAACTTTCTATTCATCAAACAATCATGAAAAATAAAATGTGTCACAGTTTCCACAAAAATATTGGGCAGCACAACGGTTTTCAACATTGATAATAATCAGAAATGTTTCTTGAGCAGCAAATCAGCATATTAGAATGATTTCTGAAGGATCATGTGACACTGAAGACTGGAGTAATGCTGAAAATTCAGCTTTGAACACAGAAATAAATGACATTTTAACAGATATTCACACAGAAAACAGCTATTTTAAATGATAAAGTTTCACTGTATTTACTGTGTTTTTGTTCAAATAAATGCAGCCTTGGCGAACAAAAGAGACTTTTTCAAAAACTTTAAAATTCAAAACTTTTGAATGGTAATTTACACATGAAGCTAATTATAGTGACTACATGATACACACTCATTTCCTTGGTCAATAACGAGTCTTGTTTGTGTGTTGTAGTTTTGATGATCCTGGTGTCGATCAGGTGGAGAGAGTGAAGAATGCTCTGCTCAGTTCACCGGGATTTGGGACGCGCTGCATGAGCACCAACCCCATACCGTAAGCATCACACACACACGCGCACACACACACACACAGGTGTAGCAGCTGACCGTGTGTTTCCTGTTCCTCCTTCAGTAAATTGCCGTGTAACCCGGCGGGAGGCACTGATTGGTTCACTCCTGCGGTGGATCCGTCCATCTTTGAGAAGGGGAACTGGAGCATGGAGAACCCGTCTCCTGACTGCCAGTGCAGCACGCCGCAGCGCAGCATCATGCTCCCAGACTGCCCGCCCGGAGCTGGCGGTTTACCACCACCGCAGGTCAAACACACACTCACACACACACACACTGGTGCATGGGCACTGGCTGTAGTCGTATACAATTGCCAATTATGGTTTGCACATTGCTGATGCAGCTTTATGCCATGGGCTTCCGCTTGATTTTGTCCAACTGCAATTGTGTTTGCACTGTGGTTAAGAAAAGTGGTGCATATACTAGCTCTACTGTATCACATGTGATATGCAAATTTCTACGGCCTCTAAATGATAAACATGATTAAAACTTTGCTGTTAAACCTGTTTTCACACAATCTACTCCATGCCTTCTGTCGTCTGATTGATAGTTAGGCTTTTTTTAGAAAGTGAAACGCCTTTAGTATCATTGTACGGATGTTCACCTTTAACTCTTTTTGCTGTGAAATCTACTGATTTTTATAAAGTAAACGTGATAACTTTTTATTGTTATTAATATTTCAAGAGGAGCACTTAATTACTTCCTTTTAACCAATAACACTTACGTTCATTTTAACTAATGCATTAAAACCATCTTGTTGTGTTTCGGGTCAGTTTGACCCACACTCAATTTTCAAACTGCTTAAAATACTGGTTAAACTGTTTATTTCTTAATGAAATTTGGAAAATATTTCTCATTTAAGGCCATGAAAGTGCATGCAAAGTTTCAAAACATATGCATTTTGGAAAGGCTTTACAAATCTGTTGTGTTGAGGTCAAATTGACCCTCCTGGTTTCTGTGCAACGTGCCAAAAATCAACACTTCTGAAAAACACTAAGAAAAAAAAATATTGTAGCTCGTCAAACACTAAATTGTGAAATTATGAAATTTAAGACTCAAAGTTTATTCAAAATTCAGGACTCATCTTCTGATTCATCCCAAGAAAGTTCACTGTTCATGCACATACGCAATTCACTGCGTTTAATGTGTGTGGATTGTCATATAGAGAAATGGTTTGTCCAGCTTCTCTGAACAGAAACTAATGAGCCATAAATAAACGATCAACGGTTTCACAGCAGAAGGAGCATTGTTCATCCAGGTGAAAACTGAACTTGTGACACACACATTCATTATCATATGTATACATTTAATCTGTAGCATCTCCTGAATCTCTCAGACTGAAGTTCTGTCGGTGTGTCAGCAGAAATGCAAATCACTCCTGCGCAACGCTGAATTTAAACTTAGAATCTCCTCTGATTCTCTCTCAGCAAACAAGCTTTCTCTGAGTATATACTGCTGAAAACACACACACACACACACACACACACACACACACACACAGCTGACCCAGTTTTAAAACATTTATTCAAGTACTGGTTTTACTAAACAAAGGGAAGAGTCCTACACACACAAACACACACAGGAGATGTTAACGCGTTATTAACGCGTTAACTTTGACAGCACTAATAAATATACAATTTAAAAGTTTTTTTTTTTTGAGTATCATATTTGTTGCATGAGGTTTTATGGCTCATATAGTCTGATATGGAGGAAAAAAACAGGATTTTTAGGGTAAAAAGATTATTTTAACAGAAACTAGCAAGCAATATGGTGTTCTGTTTTAATAAAGAAAAAAAAGAAGAGCAAATGGACTTTAGAAGACACTTCTAAAGACACTTCCATGGGCATTTTTCAAATGCACTGGGCAAAAAACAAATATGTAGGTCCAGAGACAGACGAATGCTAATCTGTCAACTATTCATCACAGTGATAAATATTCATTAAACTGCATCTGCAAGTTTCATAAGCTCTGGACTCAATACACTCCAAACTTTCCCCAAAATCTCATTTCCAGACTTTCACTTCAAACCTTCAATAATTCTTTATTGGTTGTTGATAGTAAACAAAGACCGCTCGTGGTTTAAAAAGAAATAATCATTGACTTTCATAGTATGGGAAAAAATATAGCAATGGCTGCCAGCAACTGTTTGGTTATGAACATTTATTGGTTGCCATCATCTTCTTTTTTTGTTTAGTATACAGAAGTCACATGATGCTTTGTGTGAGAAACAGATTATTTAAGTCAGTATTTAAGTAAAATCTGTCACTTCTTGGAAACTCCAATGCAACACAAAGCATCAATTCACCCAAAATATTAAATTCAATTCAAGTTTATTTGTATAGCGCTTTTCACAATACAAATCGTTGCAAAGCAGCTTTACAGGAAATTAAGTTTCTACAATATATTTATATATTGTAGAAACTTAATATATTTAACTTATGGTGAAATTTGGTAGTTCTGTTTGTTGTCTAAGGGTAGGAATCATCTGAGGTCCTCTGAGGGGTTGGCATCATCTCTTCTCAGGTGTTTGGTCATCTCAGATCATTTTAAGGTTTGGATCTAGACTGAAGTTTGTGTAATTCCTAGTTACAGAAACAGAGAAACAAATAGAGACATAATTAGTGTAGCTGCTGTTCCATCCAAGCAAAAATGATTTGTTCAATCCAAGCTAAAGAACAATAATGTGTGTTTGATCAGATATAACTGCAGTACAAGATTATGAGATGCATTATGTGAATGCTTGGCTAAAGAGATGTGTTTTTAATAGGGCTGTAACGATTAGTCGACATTGTCGACAAATATTTTTGTTGTCGAGTAGTCGTTTGATCTCATATGACCTAATGTAAGAGCCTGCAATAATGCGGTTTGACCAGCGCAAGACTGTAATTCAGCTCTCCTGGATGCAATTCAAGAGAAGAACACACAGCGCTTCAGAGCAAAACGTAGCCGAACGAACCTGAAGCTGCTGAGCGGCGTTTGGATGAATATGTAAATATATGCTGCGCGCTTTCCTCTCAATAACGAAATAAACACAACAAAAACTGTGAAAGCAGCAGTTAAAAATGCATCTGATTACAGCGATGTGGATGTTTGCACGAGCTCTGCAGTAAAATCCAGTCACGCCACGTTTATTTATATAGTACTTTATGCAATAGCCTTAAATCAAGCAGCTTTACAGTATTAAACATGAAAAACCAGAGTCAGTGTCGATTTCAGTTAGAATTACAACTTGATTTTCTGTTATAAAGCAGCTCTCCAGTGTGGAGCTAGCTAATCATAAAATCTTTTTATTAGTGGGAAAAAAAATAATTATTTCATTAAAGTGATAGATTGGTTTGCAAAGATCAAAGCTTGATCTAGCTCAGGACTGTTTTGATTATCATAACCCATAAGGTATTTTAATAGAGATTATTTTGTGAATAAAATAGTTGATCCAAAAATAAAACATCTTGTCACTTACCTTTATGTTTCTTATCCATATGACTTACAAAAGGAGATGTTAGGCAGAATGATGTGTCATTCAGTTACTTTTTCATATAACTAATTACATGGTGAATGAGAGAGTTTCTCTGTCATCTATTTTGTGTGCCAAATATATATATATATATATATATATATATATATATATATATATATATATATATATATATATATTTGCATAAATTAATTGTATAATAATTGTAATTACATAATATGACTTTCAAAAGCTGAAGTGATTACCATTATATATTTGTTAGAATATGCATATCAACATTTTAACTAATTGCAAATGCTGAATAATCAGTCAATGTCTACTGATTAATCAGTGAAATAATCAATGATTAGCCGATTAATCATTCTAATAATCGTTAGATTAATCGATTATCAAAATAATCGTTTGTTGCAGCCCTAGTTTTTAATCTATATTTAAACAGAGAGAGTGTGTCTGAACCCCGAACGTTATCAGGAAGGCTATTCCAGAGTTTGGGAGCCAAATGTGAAAAGCTCTACCTCCTTTAGTTGACTTTGTTATCCTAGGTACTACCAAAAGTTCAGAGTTTTGTGACCTTAGGGAGTGTTGATGGATTGTAGCGTGGTAGAAGACTAGTTAGGTACGCAGGAGCTAAACCATTAAGGGCCTTATAGGTAAGTAATAATATTTTGTAACTGATACGGAATTTAATAGGTAGCCAGTGCAGAGACTGTAAAATTGGGGTAATATGATCATATTTTTTTGACCTGGTAAGGACTCTAGCCACTGCGTTTTGGACTACCTGTAGTTTGTTTATTGAAGATGCAGGACAACCAGCTAGCAGTGCATTACAATAGTCCAGTCTAGAGGTCATGAATGCATGAACTAGCTTTCTGCATCAGAAACAGTTAAAATGTTTCGTAGCTTGGCAATGTTTCTAAGATAGAAGAATACTGTTTTTGTAACATGAGAAATATGATTTTCAAAAGACAAGTTGCTGTCTAATATAACACCCAGATTTTTGACTGTAGAGGAAGTAACAGTACATCCGTCTAGTTGCAAATTATAATCCAAGAGATTCTGTGTACTGTTTTTTGGTCCAATAAGTAATATCTCTGTCTTATCTGAATTTAATAGGAGAAAATTATCGGTC
Source organism: Spinibarbus caldwelli (assembly GCA_039654775.1). NCBI lineage: Eukaryota > Metazoa > Chordata > Actinopteri > Cypriniformes > Cyprinidae > Spinibarbus > Spinibarbus caldwelli. The sequence goes on from CM077220.1 coordinate 46,848,040, forward strand.
ATCCAATCTTTAACATTTTTAACACACTGTTAGCTTAGATAATTTAGAAGTTTCATCTGGTCTTGTTGAGATATATAGTTGAGTATCATCAGCATAACAATGGAAACTAATCCCGTATTTTCTAATAATATTACCAAGGGGCAACATGTATATTGAAAATAGCAGAGGACCTAGGACAGATCCTTGTGGTACTCCATACTTTACTGGTGATAATCCCTCCTTAAATAAACAAAGTAGTAGTGATCGGACAGGTAGGATCTAAACCATCTTAAAACCTGCCCTTGAATACCCGTATAGTTTTGTAATCGATCTATGAGTATGTCATGATCTATAGTGTCAAACGCAGCGCTAAGATCAAGTAAAACTAGCAATGAGATGCACCCTTGGTCTGACTCAAGAAGCAAGTCATTTGTAATTTTAACAAGTGCAGTTTCTGTGCTATGGTGGGGCCTGAAACCTGACTGAAATAAAATAGTTCATGTGTTTTTTTTTGTTTTTTGTTTTTTTGCACTATATTGCAAGTCTTCTGAAGCCATGCGACAGCTTTTGTAAAGAAAATAAGCTGAAGTTGTTATTTATTAATCTTTTTTCTTTTTTTTTTTCTTTCAGTAGTTAACATGCATATCTTGCCTCTTAATTATGTCTGTTTGTTCGTCTGTATCTGAAAATCACTCCACTGAAATGCTAAACGGCATCATATTATCCCAGCGACCTTTTCAAACACCTTCCACGTCTGTTGTGTTACATTAAGCGCTTACAGGGCAATTTATGCTGCTGCAAACTGTATTTCACTGCAAACGGCTCAGTGAAAGAGTTCTGATTGATTATTTTCTTGCTGTAGCACTAACACGAGCACATGGGCTTTCTTTGATCGGCTATCAGACTCATTCTTCATCTTCTCCCTTTCTATCTGTGTCCTTGATAAGTGAAAGAGATGAGGCGGACGCTCCGCACGGGTTTCTTAATGAATCGCCAGTTTCCATGACGATGGCAGGTCAGTGGTGTTGTTAGGTGTTCGTTAAGCGTGTGTTTGACTGCAGGACTGTGGAGTTTTAGAGGCGCAATAATCAGTCCGCTGGCTTTCTCTGTTGATTTTTTTTTTCTTCTTGATATGAAATGCACAACAAAGCCCTTTTTATTTCTTTTTTTCCTCCTGTAACTTCACTCTTATGCACAACTGCGTTTGTCATCCTTCACAGGTTCCTTGAGGAATCTGAATATAGACTGATTTTAGTTTTCACAGCAGTTTAGTCATCCACCCGTCCCATAGGAATCAAGTGGAGATTCACCAAACAATGTGATTTTCAGTGAAACTGGAAATTATATGGATTTGTTCTTGTATCAGATGCTGATATTTATGTAGCCATAATGTAAAATGAAATTCTTATGCTTGTGATGTAAATCAATGATATCTTTAAAACAGTAGAGCACAGGGATCTTCAACTAAAACTGCTTGAGGTCCAGTAATGAACCCTTCTCACCAGCTGAGGTCTGGACAATTAAATAGGCCTACCTAAAAACATGAATTTAGGGTTTTGTCAGACCGGGGTATCTGCAGGATATTTAAGCCTTAATTTAAGACTTTTCCCCAGGTTTCACAAACAAGGTTTAAGCCTAGTCCCAGACTAAAATGCATGACTGAGATGTTTTAACTGAAAGTATCTTGCACTGACATATCTTAAAATATGTCAGTGCCTTTGTTTTCTCTCAAGATGCACACCAGTATTTTTTCTTTTCTTTTTTTTTTTTTTCTTCCTAAGGCATGTTTATAAAAATCACTTAAACATTTTAATTGAACTCTGACCTAATCCTGGTTTAGTTTAAGCCCTGTCTGTGAAACGAGGCCATAAAGACCTGGTTTAAGACCTGCACAAATAAAATTAAAATGACTGTAAAAAGCATGATTTAAAGTTCAGATAGGCCTACATGTTTTCACAAAAACAAAGTTTTATAAAATGATGAACCTCACATTTTTTAAAGAAAATGGAGTCAAAAGTGTCTATTATTTAAACAAGTATTATCAATCAATTATTTTATTAATCAGATAACATTTTTTTTTTGTCTTAATTGTATAAATGATTATAATACATCGATCCATCAGTTCACATTTACAACATGTGTTGATTTTCACAATGGTCTGAAGAAAAACAGCAGACGGACTTATTGAAAATGCCAATTCATTCTCTGCCAACAGGTGGTGCTTTCGTAACGGTAGAAATATAGTGGTTTCCCCGGTAACAGCTGTACACAAAGAAGTGCAGCAGCTGACTATGAAACGTGCAGCGCTCATATTTATTCAATGAAATCCTTTTGAAGTTTAATCATTACATTAAGCCGTATCGCAATTCTTGTCTTTCTGTCCCAAAATTCACCTCCTTAAATCCACAAAGTCCTCATGGAGGCATCTCACAGTCTGGATTCAGTTGGCGACCCCTGGTATAGCAGACACTTACGTAAAATTTTATAAATATCATTCGTCACTCTATATCTCCAGTCTTATTTAGAGCAGATTTATATGATCCATACATATAATGCAATGCGATCCAATGGTAATTGAGAAATGAACAAATAAACGTTCCTTAAAAGTCTGATGATCAGATTTGAGACTTACGGATTTTTCTACAAAATGTCTGGAGGATCAAATAAAGCCGAGCTGCTTCAGTCCAGTAAGTGTCCATCTGGAAATCTTACTAACAATATCAAAGTTATTCTTATATTTTCTTATTAAAACTTTTTTAGGCTTTTTTACAGTATATACATACAGGAATATGGGTTTATACATATTAAGCTAAATAAACAATGCCTCCACATCGAAGTATTCCTTTATAATGTGTAATGTGAGTGTAATTTGCTCATTTATGACTCTATCATGCTTGTATTTGCAGTCATGAACATATTCGGATTGCTACGGTACTCCAGCTTCTGTCCAATATTTGGCTGTTAGATTTGTTGGCAAAGCTCCCGTTTAATTTTGCTGAGAGGAGAGCAGGAGATGATGACAGATGATGAAGATTTGATGTGATATCTAGCAGGCTGCAGTCATTTGCGAGGGCTGAGAAATAAACTTAATTGGAGGAAACAAAGACCCCATGAAATACAGTTTGATGAACACTCTTGTTGACATTTCCTATTGAAATTTGAGGCAGCACATGTCAGAGGGCTTGACTTTTGATAGCCTTTATGTTACAGCCATGAACCATGAGTTCCTCTTTGATTTTGATCTGATCCAGGTAATTAAGCACAACAGTCAGCTAGCAGAAGTAAAAATGACATTAATTTCTTCATTGGGGAATTGATTTTGAAAAATATTTTATAAACCATTAAAGACAGATCTCTTGTGAGCTACGAAATTGTTAATTGATGGTATATGCTTTGTTGAAGTCAACTTATTTTTAAAATAATACTGTTCAACAACATAATTCTTGGTGAAAACTACAATACCCATGATTCTGTAAACAGTCTCCACCAATCAGAGAACAGAAACTCTTTAGCCTCACCCATTCATATGAAGCAATGTGAATAACATAACAGAATCCCCCTGCACTCCCAACTACTTAAATATTTATACATATCTGAAATATACATATCTGAATTTAAAATATGTTTTATACACAATCAACGTTTTAAATCTGTTGGTTAGTATCCATTCTTTTTTTCTTCTTCTTTTTTTTTTTTTTTGTTTGTGATGCTTCATGGGATTGTAGTTCTTTCCCATCATTTAAGTATTTAAGGTCACAGTCTTATTTATTTAAGTTCGATTTCCAAATACTTTTTTGCTTCAAATTAAAGTTTGTAATGTTGTAATACACCTCGTGGCTGGTTGATTTAGTTTGTGGGTTATTACTCTTTAACAAAGACTTTTAAAAATCCCAATAGGGAAAAATAATGATCGAAAGACTTCCTGAACCAAGGCTGCTGAAGAATTGTACAGGTTCAGTTGCGCTTTATTATAGAGTTATACAATATAAACTATCAGTTCCTGTCATCAAATGTGATTGGCTGAATGCCGTTCCCAAGTGCTGACATCACTGTGATATTTTACTGACGTGTATGAAATGCACAAAAGTGTATCTTCATTTTGTCATTAAATGCAAAGCTTAATGTTTGTCTTCTGTTGGAGATTTTTTTTTTTTTTTTGAGCAGGAAAGGAATAAAGCGACTAACTGGGCAATTTTGGTTTGATAGATGTGGACTAAAAGCCACAAAACCACCGTTTTTATTTCAAGGTAAAAGCATTATTGGAATAGTTCTGTTCCCACTCTGTGAATCAGCGTCAAATAGATGTTCATTATACAAATCACAAGCCTCCGACAATGCAACCCTGTGTGTGTGCGTGTCAGAGCGCTTTCATTTAGGCCAGTTTCTGTGGAGGGGAGTCTGTGTCATTAGTTTCATGCTGATCCTGAATCTCACTGGAGAAAATCACACTTTTATTGTTCCAGTATGTTATTCTGGTTTGTTTGGAAGAATCTGTGTGTGTGTGTGTGTGTGTGTGTGTGTGTGTGTGTGTGTGTGTGTGTGCTCGTTCTTGTTTTTGCTACATTGTGGGGACCAAATCTCCCCACACGGATAATAAAACCTGACATTTTTGAAGGCCTTTGGTCCCCAAGAGGGAATTTATTATTATTTTTTTTTTTAAATAGTAAATGATGTTTGTCAGTGTAACAATGCAAACAGGTTTTCTGTAAGTAGGTAGGTTTAGGGTTAGAGGATTGAAAATATCGTTTGGTCAGTATAAAAGTAATAGAAGTCTATGGAAAGTCCCCACAGTTCACAGAAACAAACGTGTGTGTGTGTGTGTGCGTGCGTGTGTGTGAGAGCGTACGTTTGTGTGTGTTCTTGTTACATTGTGGGGACCAAATGTCTCCACAAGGGTAGTAAAAAATGACATTTTTGACATTTGGGGAAATTAATTTTTTCCTTGAGGGGAAAAAAAAAATTAAAAATAATAAATGATGTTTATCTGAAATTTGATACAGTGCTGCCTACATGACTATTGCTCCTATAACAGCTCATTTTTATCAGTTCTTTGGGTCGTTATATTTCTCACTGATTTCTGCTCATTCTAAATCAGAAACAGATAAAGTAACAGAGTAAAGATGACATTTAAATGAATGCATTAGTGAGAGACTGATTGCGTGTGTGAATTAATTCTATCTGGCAGCGTCTCTCTTCTAATAGTGAAGCTGTGGTTTTTAGTTATTAAGAAATATATGTTGTAACTTTTCAGTTTCTAAGCTATATTATTAAGAAATCACAGAACAATGTTGACAATAAATTTCCACGCTACTGAATGATTCAATGTGCGTGCGATCTGCGTGTGATGTACAAGCTACTGTCTGTATGTGTGTGTGTGTTACAATGCAGAAGCGTATTAGATTAGAACGGCGATTAACTTACCTCTACAATAAGCTGTTTAAAACTTGCATTCTCCTGTTCAATTTCTTGCATCCAGATAGTATAATCAAACGTCTTGTGAAGTGCTTTCAGTATATGCATTTATTTGGCATTTTAACTGTTTGGATACGGAGCGTAAATGTGGACTTCAAAGATTTGTTATCCTGTTGCGCCCTCTATAGGACCAGCGACTAGTCGATGTTAGGGCTGTCAAAATGGCTGAAAAACAAAATTTGAATTTTATACTTAAATATTATCAATATTCGAATTATATTCGAATTTAAAAGGCATAATATCATTTAGGGGAAAAAAAAAGCTTTTGGCTTCTCTCCTGAGGCCACAAGATGCTGCTGTAGTGAATTTTGCTTTCGCCAACCTAAGGAGGCAAAATAGTGTAGTGATGTGTACTCACGTCACAGGTGACGTTATGATTTTTGGATCATGTGTCACTTAAGGTGTGGTTAGGAGTACATCACATAAGAAAGATTGGTGGGATACCTAATTTGTAGAACCTTACTGCATTATCAACACAAGGAAGACACAAGTGTAATAAAATAAATTTTATTAACAAAAGATAGACAAGAGTAATCAACAACTATTAAATGAATACCATGAATGAAAAAGGAATAAAGTGCAAAAGATGCATAAAATGCAAGTGATTATGTTGGATGTTGCTATGTCAGAGCTATGTTATCTGGAAAGATAAACTGTCACTACTCTGAAACAAGTAAGGTGAAGAACCTTATTATGCATCAAACAAATACCTGAAAGATTATTTGTTATCAACTGCAATCAGCTATATAACATCTAATGTCAATTAGAAAAATCATATACTGATAATACACAATAATGCCAAGGTCTCTGGAAGAGGTTTGAATCGGTGATAGTTACGTTCTCTGTGGCTGAGTGAGCAGTCCGGTTTTGTCTCTCTAGGATGGAGACTCAGGATGTGCTGCATCTGTTGTTGTCTCGCTGGACGAAGACTCCGAATGAAGTCTGAACGTAGATTATCTCTTTCCTCGCAGGCTGGAGGCTCAGAATGTGGTCGTATCTGTTGCTACCTCAAAGCTTCAGACTCAGGACTTGGTATCGGTTAACGTCTTTTCCATTGCAGTACTCAGACTCAGAACGTATGTGTCGGATGCTCTGTTACTGTCCCTTTCCTTATGGGCCGGAGACTCAAAACTGGTTTGTCTGTTAACGTCTTTCCCTTTCGGGACTCAGACTCAGAACGAGGAGTGTCTTTTGGAAAGGTACCTTTATCTCTTTCCGATGAGGAGGAGATTGCAATTTGGCGCTTCTCCATTTCCAGGCTGTGATTGGCTATTTCCATCAGAGCGGGGAACACGGTGTGGCCCACCCTTCTTTCCTCCTGTGGAACTTATTTGCATAGTCCAAACACACATTTAGAAAAGTGTTACTAACGTTTTACCAATGCATCATTCACTTACCAAACCACAACCAGAATACCTTTGGCAATGTTATGAACACATTAAGTCCAAACATGATGGAAGAAGTTTGAACTGTCATGCATGCATTCATTTGTCCATTAACAGCTGAGTTTGTGTAAGATGTTGCACTACACATCGCTGTCACTGAGAATACTTATTTCTCTGAATAAGTATGAGATGACTGTGTTGTAGTGTGCATCAGTTTAAGGTTTGAGAACATAGTTATGAATGGATTTGGATGGAGCTCTGTGATTCCTCTTTGTTTCACCCACTGCTGCTGCATCCAGAGGTCCTAAGGAATTTCTATGGCAGTCACAGGCCAAAACCTGAGGAATCAGTCTGTTGGTGGGTGAAGGACAGAAACTGCATTTTGACCAATAGGAAGTCCTGTCCTTCCCAGGCTTTGTACCAAAGGTCTTCTTCTTGCCCTCTCAGAGGTGTCTGGCTGTTGTCCTGGCATCTTTATCTAATGGCGTTGGACAGTTTGCTTATGTTAGTCCACCAAGATCCAATCAAAATGTAGCAAACCTTTGTCCACTATTGTGGTCAGAGAGGAGCCCCGCCATAAACTGGGCCCTGGAATGCGCTGTCCACTACACCGCATCGAGCAAAAAATTACTAATGCATGTTTCTTCAAAGCAATAAAATAACAAGACTATCTTTGAAAAAAGTGCATAATGTTTAAATTGTTTATAAACCTTAATTAATTAATTTGCTTGAACAATTAGAAACAAAACAGCATCATGTATGTATGCATGTATAGTTTAATACGAAGGACCCAAAACCAATCACAAAGTGTACTTTTTTTCATTTAAAAACATGAGATAAAGTGGATGGGGGAGAAAAAGCCTTAAAGTCTCAAGACATGTTTTTTAAAAGTTGAACTTGCATTAATGTTACATGCTTTCTAAACATGCGACTCTCTTGTGTGAGATGCGAGTGCAACGATGATAGATGTCCCTCTAGAAAATGCAATAAATATGCGTTCTGTGTGAACGGCTTGGTTTCAGTTTTGACGTAAACAACATCTTCTCAGCGTTGATGTTCTCTTTTTCCACAATATTTTGAATGAACAACGTAGCAGCGCCGCATCCAGTGGGTTCAACTGGATAAGTTATAAAAAACATTAAAATGCAACGACACCTACATCATCATCGCATCTTGTGTGCTACTGATAAGGCTGACGCACACCTAAAATTCGAATGCAACGTTTTTGCATTCAAATATGGATTTTTATTTTAAATTTGACGAATATTCCAAATTCAGATTTATTTGAATATTATTTTGTTTTATTTTATTTTTATTTTTTTTGACAGCCCTAGACAATGTCAAGAGTAAAGCGTCTTGACAGAGCATTAAAGTCGACTAGTTGATTAGTCGGTGCAATATATATATATATATATATATATATATATATATATATATATATATATATATATAATATTGAATTTATTTAATACACGAGTTTCACTATTTGAGTTGAATTACTGAAATGAACTTTTCCTCGGCATTCTAATTTATTGAGATGCACCTGTGTGTGTGTGTGTGTGTGTATATATATAGATAGATATAGTGAAGTTTTAGTAATCTTATTTATGTTTTGGTTTTAATTAGTTTTTTTATTTTTTTTATTTAATTATTTTAGTACATCACCTAGACTAATAAGTTAAAAATTTTATATACATTTTATTTGATATTTTTGTTTGTTTGTTTTTTGTTTTTTTTTTAGTTTCACTTGACTATAATAACCCAACACATTTAATATTTACTGACAGAACTTTTTACTTGTGTGTGTGTGTGTGTTTGTAATGGTTTTGTCTGGTGTGTGTTTTCTTTTGTAGAGAACTCAGAACACCACAGACACCCTGCAAAACCTCACGGCCCGAAACATGACCGACTTCCTGCTCAAGAGCTACCAGAAATCAGGAAAAATACGGTAACAACACACACTCATGCCAGAGGATGTGAAGAATGAAATGAGATTAAAGCAGCGCGATTGCCAATGTGTGTGTGTGTGCAGGTACGGAGGGATCTCGGTGGGCGGCGTGAACTCACAGGTCAAACTCAATGAATCTGGCATTACAGCAGTGATCGACGACTTCAAATCATTGCTCAACATCTCACAGGTGAGAGCGATGGGCGTTAGACATTACTGCAAACCTGCCATCCAGAAATCACTGCTCAAGTGTAGCTTTACGGCCATTTCTGACACGCTTCTGATCGAGCTGATGCCAAAACCTCCCTGCAGTTTACAAACCACAGAGATCTGACTTCTGACAGGACTTTTCCATTTATTATGCTCTGCATTTTAGGTTGGTCTTTGAATTGCATTCAAATAAAAATGCATGAAATAAAAATTCATAAGAGAAGCTTCAGAATATTAGCATTGTTTGTTTCTTTTTGATAGCCTTGGTGATTAAAACCAAATTATCACAGTTTTATTGTAGTTATCATAACAATGTACATTTGTTTATTACAGACAGCTTTTTTTATCCAGATTCATTTTCATTAACAAGTAGCAAGTATCATTTGCTCGTTCCAATAATTTGCATATATGTTTGTCACTTAAGTATCAAAACATGGTGGGAAATCTCCATCTTAATATGCATGAGCAGCTTGAGCACGCATCATGACGAGAAGTGTGTTTTTTTTTTGTTTTGTTTTGTTTTTGTTTGTTTTTTAATGCAGTGTGAAGCTTTTCAGGCCTTTGAAAGCATTTAAATTCAGTGAAAATTCCCACCAGCTCTCCACTTAGCATTGGATTATCAAATATGGAGATCATGTTTTTCCCACACTGCAATTCTGCTGATTTTTTTAATACTTAGAAACGGATATCTGTTGCTCTCCTGAAGTTTAGATAACTCTTTATTCCCTTTAATAAATTCCCTCATATACTGTGGTCTTTTGAAGACAGAGAGTAAAGCTGCTCTGAATAGGACGGGCAAATGTCCCGTACGCTACAGAATTAACCCTGAATTACAGAACAGAATTGCTTTCTGGATTAAATCCTCTATAAGCAACATGATTTAGCTCATAAACAACCTCATTTATAACCTAAATATGATTTTTATTTACAATAAACAATACTAAAAGTCTTTTGCATCTCTCAGATGTAATGCATGTTCTGTCAAGTCAAGTCACCTTTATTTATACAGCGTTTTTAACAATACAATGTCATGATTGTATTGAAATGCTTTTTTACGGAATTAATACTTTTATTCTGCAAGGATTCATTAAACTGATCAAAAGTGACAGTAAAGACATTTATAATGTTACAAAAGATTTATATTTTAAATAAATGCTGCTCTTATGAACTTTCTATTCATCAAAGAATCCTGAAAAATAAAATGTATCACAGTTTCCACAAAAATATTTTTTTCAACATTGATAATAATCAGAAATGTTTCTTGAGCAGCAAATCAGCATATTAGAATGATTTCTGAAGAATCATGTGACACTGAAGACTGGAGTAATGATGCTGAAAATGCAGCTTTGATCACAGAAATAAATTATATTTTAACAGATATTCACATAAAAGAAACAGATTTTAAATTGTAAAAATATTTTACATTTTTGCAATTTTTACTGTATGTTTTGCAGCTGAATCATTTTAAGTATGATCCACTGACATTTACAAGCTGAGAAAAGTACTTTCTAAATCATAATTTGTTACTATCAACCATTTCATTGCATATCTTTCCAAGAGTTTGTTGTTCTATTAAAATATCTAAAGTACAATAAATAGTCAGTCTGTTCATCTTTAGAATTTTCTCATTTTGCCTTCGACATAAAGTCACCATTGAGCAAACATAGCACAGAATGCATTCATTGTACAAAAGTACACAAAATATGACCTTAAAATCAAAGTGAAATGTTTTAATTCAACATATTTTTTGAGGATAAAAGCCTGTCAGTGTTTGCATGTGCTGTATTTGGCTAGTTTCTGTAAATTAACAGTGGCAGTTGAGTGGAGGCATGGTCTCTTATATCAACAATAAATGCTTTTCAAGCTGGAATTTGATATTTTGCTATCCTAACAATGCTAGTTGCTTTTCATTATTTCTTAGCATTAGCCAGCCCAGTTTTGGCTCTAAATGTAATGTGGTTGAATCCTCTCCGGCAGCGTGCCAGAGACTGGACGTCTAATGGGATTTTAATGCTGCTTAGCTCTGTGATGGACGGCTGTAATGCTAATAGCAGGACGTTAGCGTCCTCCACTCCCCCTCATTCAGACACAGAGAGATTTTGGCACCTTCTCTGTGAGCGTGTGTGTGTCTGTGTCTGTGTGTCTGTGTGAAGGATATTAGTGTTCATGGTGTATTTACAGTGTCGTCTGGAGCAGCAAACATTAGCATTAGTGTCTTGTACTGTGTGTGAATCTCAGATTAGGCCGAACACTGACCGCTGCTGTGTCAAAGTCTGCCTCCTACCTAGTCAGCATTTTAAACAATAGACACACTCCCGACTCAAAGGCTGTTCTTAACATTAGGGAGCAAAATGATGTTTCTCTCTGAGGTACAGTAGGATTGTTTTGGACATGATCTGTTATCATGATTTATTCAAACACCTGTTTGCCTGAAGTTCTGTTAAAAATTGGATTTTTTTCTTGTTGGTTTAATGCTTTGAACGGAGTAACAAATTTGTATCAAAAATGAGTTTGTACGACTCAGTAATTATGATACAATAATTGGGTGTTTTATTATGTAGAAGGTGCCTGAGGAAATGTGAAAAATGTGTAAAATACACAAGTTTGTGAGTTTGTGGTCTGTTTTTGAAAAGAGAACTCTTCTGCTCTCCAAAGCTGCATTTATTTATCATGAAACATTGTTACAATTTAGAATAACTCTTTTGTGTGTGAATATCTGTTAAAATGTAATTGATTTCTGTGATCAAAGCTGAATTTTCAGCATTATTACTCCAGTCTTCAGTGTCACATGATCCTTCAAAAATCATTCTAATATGCTGATTTGCTGCTCAAGAAACATTTCTGATTATTATCAATGTTGAAAACAGTTGTGCTGCCCAAATATTTTTGTGGAAACCATGACACCAAGATTCTTTGATGAATAGAAAGTTCAAAGGAACATCATTTATTTGAAATAGAAATCTTTTGTTACATTATAAATGCCTTTACTGTTACTTTTGATTCATTTGATGCATCCTTGCTGAATAAACGTATTCATTTCTTTCAAAAACAATATTTACAACAAGAAAAATCTGTAATGTTTACAAAACCTTGTGATTCGCACACAAACTCTGACTTTCTTTCTCTCTGCAGTTTAATGAGACTGAGTGGATTTTCCAGGCCCTTCGGTTGTTTCTGGTGGAGTTGGGCACCAGAGACAATGTGAAGGTGAGCAGCAGTATTTACAGTATCAGTACAGTATTTTCCGGTTATGATATTTTATTATATTTCAGCTTAATGCCAACTAACTCAAATACTTTTTAATAATATTAGTTCACAATAACAGCACTAGTTGCAACAGAACTCTGTGTGTGTGTGTAGGTGTGGTTCTATAATCAGGGTTGGCATTCGCTCGTGTCGTTCCTGAACGTGGCCAGTAACGGCGTTCTGAGAGGAAATCTGCCAGCGGGACGGCGAGCGGAAGAGTTCGGTATCACCACATTCAACCACCCACTGAACCTCACCAAAGAACAGCTCTCGTTTGCAGCGCTGTGAGTACAGCACACATGCGCACGCACGCACACGCGCGCGCACACACACACACAAACACACACACATGCACACACTATGACATGCTCAAGAGCACGTCTAGAGCACTGACATCATAATACACATACACATTAATATACATGTATTTTCATTACATTGAATACCTAGTTTAACATTTACTGTGACATAGTGATGCTTTGGGTCAAAATTGTACACAGAAGTGAGGTAACTATGACAAAACCTCTATTTAGAGACATACACTCATGAAAAAGAATGCTGCTGCAAGATTAATTTTTAATGAGCCGAAAAGAAAGCACGTTACACCTGTTTATCAATTTGCACTGGCTACCAATAGCTGCTCGCATAAAATTCAAGGCATTAATGTTTGCCTACAAAACCACCTCTGGCTCTGCACCCCTTTACCTAAATGAATTACTTCAGACTTATGTACCCTCTAGAAGCTTGCGTTCTGCAAGTGAACGTCGCTTTATTGTTCATCCCAAAGAGGCACAAAATCACTTTCACTGACTTTTACATTAAATGTTCCCTCCTGGTGGAATGACCTGCCCAAATCAATCCGAGCAGCTGAGTCCTTATCCATCTTCAAGAATCAGCTAAAAACACATCACTTCCATCTTTATTTGACCCTCTATCTCTACCACTCTCTATTCTAATTCTGTGTTATCTATTTGTTTTCTTTTTTTTTTTATTTTAAAAAAAAAAAACATGACCCTTTAAGACTTGCACTCTATTTGTTTTCTAACTGCTTGTTTTCTTTATAAAAAACAACAACAGCAAAAAGATCTTACACTAGATTATTTCTATTCTATCGGTTTTCTTTTTATCTATTATATAATTAACAAAAAAAAAAAAACCTTGATAGTGTATTGTGTTAAGCTAACTGAGACTTGTTATAGCACTTACATATCATTGCTCTTTTGTTGAGTTTGATTGCTTCTATTGTTCTCCTCATTTGTAAGTCGCTTTGGATAAAAGTGTATGCTAAATGACTAAATGTAAATGTAAAAAGTGGAAAATGATCCATATATTTAAATTTAAGGAGACACATTTTTATTTGTATTTAATGCTTTTACCTGAGGTCTATTTACAGTGTTAGTAATGTCATGATGAAACGGGCCCAGTTTTCCCAGAATGCTGTGCGTGAGCTGGATTTTGTGGAGAGTTTTTAAAGTTTTATTCTAAGTAAAGTGTGACCAACTGAAAAGCCGTTTCTCAGAAACCCAGATGGGCATCTCTGTTTAAACTTATGTTACTAGACCAACGTCTGCAGTTGTTTTTCTTTCTTTTTTTTTTTTTTTTTTGGCTTTTAAGCATGTTTTCTCAGAATATTGTGTTCTTTTGATTTTTTTTGTTGGTTATTTTCCCCAAAATGTAAGATGGTAACCAGCAGATTTGGTGTCTAGATCTCAGAAACATCTTGGTTATGTATGTAACCCTCGTTCCCTGAAGGAGGGAACGGAGTCGTTACGTCATAGTGACTGACGTAAATGGGATCTCGCCAGAGAGCCCAATCACCTTCAAGTGTTAACAAAATGAGCCAATGACAGTTGGCATACGTGCTTTAAATCGCGCACCCCGTCCCACAGCGCAGGTATAAAAGGAGAGCGCGTCTAGACGCACATCAGTTTTTCGCTGAGAAGCCGAGACGGTGTGCCTCGGCCGTACAGCGGTGGTACAGCAACTGTGGCAACGGGACATAACGTCTCCATTCCCTCCTTCAGGGAACGAGGGTTACATACGTAACCAAGACATTCCCCTTCAGTCAGTCACGTTCGACGTTACGTCATAGTGACTGACGTAAATGGGATCCCTATGAAAACGCCACTATTGCTGATCCCCTCCAGTGCCCTGCAGAAGCCGGCAAGTCCCCCCACACCAGTTGGGACAGAAGATAGGACAGGGCTTAGGCAGAGATGACAGCCACTGCTGTTCCGTACAGTGGGTATGGATAACACTGGGAAAGCGTACCCAGGTAGGGGAACGCTACGGAAGCCACATCCTGCATAAAGGAGGTACCATGTGGAGATACACACATGGACTGGCCAAGGGCAGTACTACATATGGAAGTCTCTGAGGTAGACTCAGCCAGCCTGGGGTGAGATCATTACACAGCAGAGACGGCAGAAGGTCTCTGCCAGGGAAAGACACGGGCTCACCGTGAGGGGAGCCATACCGTGGAAGAATACACATGTGGGATCACCCGAAGGGGAATCACTACACACGGGCACCTAGCCCAGCACAGGGGCTGACCTTGGGCAAACACACAAGTGCTGGACCTGGCATCTGGCGGTCCGTCACGCCTGACTGCCGAGAGTGCGGGAGAAACTTCAGCAGGGTTCGCCAAGGGGAACTGAATTGAGAAGCAATAAAGTGCACGTATCCAGTCCGTAGAGGGGAATGGCGCAGTAAGCGTGATTGACACAGAGTGGGTCCGGTGTTACTGGCCACCTGAGGCCAGAACATGAGAGGACACAGGCTCTACATGGAGATTATAGAATCTCGCAAACGTGTTAGGCGTTGCCCAGCCGGCAGCTCTACAGATGTCTGCTATCGAGGCGCCCCACGCCAAGGCCCAAGAAGATGCCACGCCTCTCATAGAGTGCTTTCACTCCGAGGGGGCATGGTAAACGTTGGGCTTGGTATGCCAAGACTATAGCCTCCACTATCCAGTGGGCAAGTGTCTGTTTGGAGACAGCCTTTCCCTTCTGCTGTCCTCCGAAGCAGACGAAGAGCTGGTCTGAGGTCCTGAAGCTCTGCGTGCGGTCCACATAAACACGCAAGGCGCGGATGGGACAGAGCAGAGCAAAGGCTGGGTCTGCCTCCTCCTGGGGCAGCACTTGCAAGTTCACCACCTGATCCCTAAAGGACGTGATGGGAACTTTGGGCACATATCCAGGCCGAGGTCTCAAGACAATGTGAGAGTTACCTGATCCGAATTCTAGGCACGAATCGTCGACCGAAAATACCTGCAGGTCCCCTACCCTCTTGGATGAGGCCAATGCAGTGAGGAGCACTGTCTTTAACGACAGAAATTTAAGCTCTACTGACTGCAGAGGCTCGAAGGGCTCCTCCTTCAAGGCCATCAGGACCGAGGGGAGATCCCAAGAGGGTACCAGATGAGGAACCTGATGACCAAGTCGTGCTTCCCCACATACTTACGGTCTACTGCATCGTGATGTGCGGCAATAGCAGCAACATACACTTTGAGGGTGGAGGGAGACAGCCTTCACTCCAACCCATCTTGCAGGAAAGAGACCATGACCCTGACCGGGCATCTACGGGGATCTTACCGGTGGGAAGAGCACCAATCGACAAACAGGTTCCACTTCAGCCTGTAAGCATGTCTTGTAGACGGGGCTCTAGCTGAAGTGATGGTGTTTACTACTGCTGGAGGTAACGCACATAGAACCTCCGTGTCCCGTCCAGGGACCACACGTGGAGATTGCACAAGTCTGGATGCAAGTGCCAGAGGGTGCCACCTCTCTGAGAAAGGAGATCCCTCCTCAGAGGAATTTGCCAAGGAGGGGCTGTCGCGAGGAGCATCAGTTTGGGGAACCAAGTCCGATTGGGCCAGTATGGGGCGACCAAGAGGACCTGGTTCTCGTCCTTCCTGACCTTGCACAGTGTTTGTGCGAGAAGGCTCACTGGGAGAAACGTGTATTTGCGTAGGCCCCGAGGCCAGCTGTATGCAAGCGTGTCCGTGCCGAGGGTCCCCTCGGACAGGGAGTAAAACAGCTGGCAGTGGGACGTGTCCGGGGAAGCAAACAGGTCTACCTGATATACCACTGCAGTTGGGGCCCTGTCCAGAGCCCCGCAGCTGCATGCCCGTTGCTCATGGCACCCCAGCCCATGGCAGAGGCATCTGTAGATACAAGACTTGCACTAGGGGAACTCCTGCCCGAAGAAAAGCATGATCCGACCACGGGCTGAAGGTCTGACAGCGGGACGGGGTGACTAAGACCCGGTACGTGCTGTGTCGCCATGCCCATCTCGGGACCCGGTCATTGAGCCAACGCTGAAGCGGTCTCATATGAAGCAATCCGAGCGGCGTGACAGTGGCTGCGGATTCCATATGCCCCAGGAGCCTCTGAAACTGTTTCAGTGGAACCGCCCTCTTGTGCTGGAAAGACTCCAGGCAGTTCAGCATCGACTGAGCACGCTCTACTGAGAGACGTGCTGTGAGGTTGACTGAGTCCAACTCCATACCGAGAAAAGAGATCCTCTGCACCGGGGAGAGTTTGCTCTTTTTCCAGTTGACCTGAAGCCCCAACCGGCTGAGGTGGCTGAGCACCGTGCGAAGGGGAGGACCTTGTACTGATATGCTCGACCTTCGAACGCAAAGCGGAGAAATCGTGTTAAGGGAGGATCGAGACATGGAAGTGCGCGTCCTTCAGGTCGATCGCTGCTAACCAATTCGAAAGGATGGATGCATTAAAATATGCGTCTCTGCATCAACATCCTAAACGGGAGCTTGTGAAGGGCACAGTTCGGAACACGCAGGTCCAAGTTTGGTTGTAACCCACCGCCTTTCTTGGGCTGTAAAACCCTGACCTCATCTCAGCTGGAGGGACCGGCTGTATCGCATCCTTCGCCAGCAGGACCGCAATCTCTGCATGCAAGACAGGAGCATCTTTGTCCAGCACAGAGGTGAACCGAATGCCCCTGAACTTGGGAGGGCGCCAGGCGAACTGAATCACATAGCCAAGTCTGATGGTTCTCGTTAGCCAGCGAGACGGTCTGGGGAGCGCTAGCCAGGCCCCCAGAGACCGAACAAGCGGGACTAGGGGAACCACCGACATACTCGCAGTGGGGCAGCGAAGTGGAACACAGGGACCTGACCCGGAAGGCAGTGCGTCCCAGAGTGGGGTCTGAGTGCGCGGTGCGACATTTTCCTGGCTCCATGGCTGGGCAGAGGGTGCGTGAGGAGGCATCGCGTCCTCGAACCGGACCCTGCTGCCCACTGGCAAAAAGAGAGGGGGACGAGAGTGTGGAGACTGTGTCTCGTGCACTGCCATCCTCACCCTCTTGGGACCTGGAGAGAAAGGAAACTGCTCTTTTTTGAGGTTTTGGCAGAACAGAACAAAAAGGAAACCAAAGATTCTCCACCTGGCCTTCCTCAGGGGGAAGGAGTGGTTTGGTCACCATCTCCTGAAGAGCAGGATCCAAGGACTCCGGGTCGCCATTCTCAGGGACGCCACCTGCACTGGCACTTCACGGGCTTGGCAGGGGCAGAGACGGGCTGCACCGCTTTCCTGCGGCCAGCTCCACGCTGCGGCCGTTGTGAAGGCTGCTGCAGAGGCCAAGCTGGAGCGGAGGTGGAGGCAGCAGGAAGGCGCCCTCGGCAACGAGCAGACGGAGGGACTGCAGCTAGCGGTGGGGTGGAGACAGCAGTGGACCGCCGGGGCAGGATCTCCACATACCCTTGGGCTGCTCCACCATCAAGGGTGGTGAGGACGGAGGAAGCGCTAGATCTGTTTCGGGCAGAAAAAGGTGCCTTCCAAGACCTAGTAACTTCCTGATGCACTTCCGGGAAGAATGGAACTGGAGGCGGCTGCCGGCGATCGCCCTGCGTCCCCAGGAACCAGTCATCCAGCCTCGAGCGTTCGGGAGAAGGAGGAGGCCTCCAGTGCAGCCCGACGTTCTCAGCGGCCCGGGAAAGCATAGCAGTCAGCTCTGGATCTGACTCGGGCAACGCCACTCTTCCTGACGGAGGCAGCGCAGCCAAATCGTCATCTCCAGAGCCTAGCTCGCCCTCCGATGCAGCGATCGATGTCCTGTCATCTGCTGGCGCTCTGAACTAGATGCTGGGCCCCACCCTGTCCAGGATCCAGCGAGCTCGTCCGGAAACACCACATGGTGCGATGTGCTGGAGGAATGAGAGGCCCGCGGAGACGCACTCGATGGGAAAGCTCTCACCGTGATCCTCAGATCACCCTGACCATGAGCCGAAGTAGCCCTCCGAGAGACGGAGGAACTAGAACGGGGCATGGCGAGGGGGATACCCCGTCATTTGCCAAGGAGGTATCTGGACCGCAACAACACAATGGTCATGTTCCCGCAATGAGAACATGACTCATCCACGAGCACTGCTCCAGCGTGCTGAAAGCCCAAGCACGAGACACAGTGATCGTGACCGTCATATGAAGCCAGGAAACGACCACATCCAG
This sequence comes from Spinibarbus caldwelli, assembly GCA_039654775.1. NCBI lineage: Eukaryota > Metazoa > Chordata > Actinopteri > Cypriniformes > Cyprinidae > Spinibarbus > Spinibarbus caldwelli. Next base: position 46,866,750 of record CM077220.1, read on the forward strand.
AAACACACGAGCGGGAAGCCATCTTTAAAAAGACTCCCGTCGCTCGTGGAGCTCTTTTCAGGAGGGGTTGCTCTGCGACCGCAGTTTGATGACCTGCAGCACGCCGTCCAACCCGGAAAAAGCAGCAGCACTGGATTGGCAACCCCCGCTGACGCGCCGTAATGCCAACACACTCGCTGTCTGTAGACACTCTCTTCAGTGATTGCACAAACAGGAAGGTTCGGCTTCGAAGCGAAAAGCTGATGTGCGTCTGCACGCGCTCTCCTTTTATACCCGCGCTGTGTGGCGTGTGTGGCAAAGCACGCACGCCAACTGTCATTGGCTTGTTTTGTTAACACTCGAAGGTGATTGGGCTCTTGGGCGAGATCCCATTTACGTCAGTCACTATGACGTAATGTCGAACGTGACTAACTGAAAGGGAACTGTATAATATATGTAATATATATATATATATATATATATATATATATATATATATAAAATGCATGGATGAATCATTCATAGTAAGACCAGCAAAATGCAGTAAGATTTTTTTTCAAAAACTCTTAAAAACTGATTTTTTTTTAAAAAAGTAATGTTCCTTAAAATTGTGAGAATCGAGGAGACATTTAAATCTATGTTGCTCAAGTCATTGCAAAAAGAAAAAAAAAAAAGTAAAATATGCACATTTGGAGTCTAGATCTCAGAAACTCTGTTAATAGATGCTGTAACGTCTCGGTTACATATGTAACCCTCGTTCCCTGAAGGAGGGAACGGAGACGTCACGTCGGATGACCGACGAAATTGGGATCTCGCCAGAGAGACCAATCCACTTCGAGTGTAACTAAACGAGCCAATGGACATTGGCATGCGATTATTGCATCCAGCTGCCGCTGATCACAGCGTGAGCATAAGAGGCAGCTGATGCACCGCATCAATTATGTTTTCGCTGAGGAGCCGAGCCGGCGACCCGGCAGCTCAGCGGTGGTACAGCGACTGTGGCGACGGGACGTGACGTCTCCGTTCCCTCCTTCAGGGAACGAGGGTTACATACGTAACCGAGACGTTCCCCTTTCAGTCGGTCACTCCGAGTCACGTCGGATGACCGACGAAATTGGGATCCCTACCAAAGCGCCACAGGAGCTGCCCCTTCCAGTGCCCTGTGTAGGGCTCCTGACCCTTCCTATAAGGCAGACGATAGGACCGGGCTCTACACAGAGAAGGTCAACTACTGGTGTTCCTTGAGCAACCCAAACAGTAGGACTAGGATAACACTGGGAAGCGTGCCCTTCCACTTGGAAGAGGCACACTGCGGAGTCACCTCCTCCCAAAGGGGGTTTAAGTGACATTCAAACATGTGAAGTAACCCAGAGGGCCCTTTTGCACATGGAAGTCTCTGAGATGGCTCAGGCTGCATCTTTAGAGATGGCAGAACGTGGTCCGCCAGGGGAAACACGGCTCTAATAAGAATACCGTGGAATACACATATGGGATCCCGACAGGGTCTCTCATATGGGCACTAGCCTCGCACCAGTTTTCAAGAATTCATTGGCTGAAGGCCTGGCGCCGGACGCTCCGCCGTGTCCGGACGCCGGAGTGCTGGAGGACTCAACAGGGTTTGCCTGGTTAAGGAACTCTCTGGAGAATTAGGCGTAAGGACGCCGCAAGCCGACTCTGAGCCGGCCCTCTCAGTGCCACTACCCGTTTGAGGTGAGAACACAGGAGGAAACCGGTTCGACACGTAGGCTATAAAACCTAGCGAACGTGTTGGGAGTCGCCCAACCCGCAGCTCTACAGATGTCTGCTAGCGAGGCACCACGAGCCAGCGCCCAGGACGATGCGACACCCCTAGTGGAGTGAGCACGCAACCTGAGCGGGCAGGGCACACCTTGTGCTTCGTAGGCCAAGGTGATGGCATCCACTATCCAGTGGGCCATCCTCTGCTTGGAGACAGCCTTCCCCTTCTGCTGTCCTCCGTAACAGACAAAGAGCTGTTCTGAGGTCCTGAAGCTCTGAGTTCTATCCACGTACTGACGCAGTGCGCGTACAGGACAGAGCAAAGCTAGGGCTGGGTCTGCCTCCTCCAGGGGCAGCGCTTGCAGGCTCACTACCTGGTCCCTGAAGGGCGTGGTAGGAACCTTGGGCACATAGCCGGGCCGGGGCCTCAGTGTTGCACTGGAGTCAGCCGGCCCAAACTCAAGGCACGATTCGTCGACCGAAAATGCCTGCAGGTCCCCCACCCTCTTGATTGAGGCCAATGCAGTCAGGAGTAGGGTTTTCATAGAAAGAAACTTCAACTCGACTGACTGCAATGGCTCAAAGGGGGCAGTTTGTAGGGCTCTTAGCACCAAAGCCAAATCCCAAGAGGGAAGGGAGGGAGGCCTCGGAGGATTTAACCTCCTGGCCCCCCTAAGAAACCTGACGACCAGATCGTGCTTCCCCACCGACCTCCCCTCTATGGGGTCGTGGTGGGCAGAAATAGCAGCAACATATACCTTAAGGGTGGAGGGGGACAGCCTACGCTCCAACCCTTGTTGCAAAAAGGAAAGCACGGCTCTGATCGAACATCTCCGGGGGTCCTCCTGGTAAGAGGAACACCATTCGATTCCACCATTCCAATATGGAGCCACTAACAGGACCTGCTCCTCGTCCTCCCTGATCTTGCACAATGTCTGTGCTAGCAGGCTCACTGGGGGAAACGCATACTTGCGCAAGCCCTGGGGCCAGCTGTGTGCCAGTGCATCCGTGCCGAGCGTTGCCTCGGACAGGGAGTAGAACCACTGGCAGTGGGTGGTTTCTGGAGATGCAAACAGGTCTACCTGAGCAACTCCGAACCGACTCCAAATCAGCTGGACCGCCTGGGGATGGAGTCTCCACTCCCCAGGAAGTGCCGCTCGAGACAGCTCGTCGGCCGCCTGATTGAACACTCCTGGGATGTGGATGGCACGAAGGGACCTCAGATGCTTCTGACTCCAGAGGAGGAGGTGGCGGGCGAGTTGCGACATGCGACGGGAGCGCAAACCGCCTTGCCGGTTGATATAGGCAACGGTCGCAGTGTTGTCCGTACGGACCAAAACGTCCCTGCCCCAAAGGCGCCCTCTGAGGCGGCACAGGGCAAGGTGTACTGCCAGCAACTCGAGGCAATTGATATGCCAACGCAGAAGGGGGCCCGTCCAACCCCTGATACTGCGTGCCCGTTGTACGTGGCACCCCAGCCGGTGGCCGAGGCATCCGTGAATACCACAGCATGCCTGGATACCTGCTCCAGGGGCACTCCTGCCCGAAGGAACGAAGGATCTGACCACGGGCTGAAGGTCTTGCGGCAGGCCGGTGTAATCTGAACCCGGTGAGTACCGCGTTTCCACGCCCACCTCGGGATTCGATCATGGAGCCAGTGCTGAAGCGGTCTCATATGGAGCAGACCGAGCGGAACTATGGCCGCAGCTGCAGCCATATGCCCCAGGAGCCTCTGAAAGAGTTTCAGTGGGACCGCTGTCCTGCCTGATAAAGTCTTGAGGCAGTCCAGCACCGACTGAGCACGTTCCTGGGTGAGGCGTGCTGTCTGGTTGACCGAATCCAACTCCATGCCGAGAAAAGAGATCCTCTGCACTGGCACGAGTTGCTCTTTTCCCAATTGACCCGAAGGCCCAACTGGCTGAGGTGCCTGAGCACCAGGTCCCTGTGTGCGCACAACAGCTCTCGAGACTGTGCAAGTATGAGCCAGTCGTAGAGGTAGTTGAGAATGCGCACACCCCGTTGTCTCAGGGGAACAAGGGGCCGCCTCTGCGACTTTGGTGAAGACACGAGGCGAAAAGGGACAGCCGGAAGGGCAGGACCTTGTACTGATATGCCCGACCGTCGAACGCGAATCGCAGGAATGGCCTGTCTCGCGGGAGAATCGAAACATGAAAGTACGCGTCCTTCAGGTCGATTGCTGCAAACCAATCTAGGGGACGGACGCATCCAAGAATGCGTTTCTGCGTCAACATCTTGAACGGCATCTTGTGAAGTGCACGGTTCAAAACTCGCAGATCCAAGATCGGTCGTAACCCACCGCTTTTCTTGGGCACAATGAAGTAAGGGCTGTAAAACCCCGACCTCATATCGGCTGGAGGGACCGGCTCTATTGCATCCTTCGCCAGTAGGACTGCAATCTCCGCGAGCAAGACAGGGGCATCGACGGCTTTGACTGAAGTGTACCGGATGCCCCTGAACTTGGGGGGGACGCCGGGCGAACTGAATCGCATAGCCGAGTCTGATGGTCCGCAGGAGCCACCGGGACGGGCTGGGGAGCGCTAACCAGGCTCCGAGAGACCGCACCAGCGGGGCCAACGGGCCCACCGACATGCCCGCGGTGGGGCAGCGAGGTGGAACACAGGGACCGGCCCCAGGGCCTGTGACGGCCTGGCCTGTGACGGCAGGGGGCGGGGTCTGGGTGTGTAGTGTAGCACTCACCTGATTTCTCCTCGCATGGGAGGAGACACAGGAACCCGGCTTGAGGCTTGTGACAGCCCGGCGTTTGACGACTTGAAGCGGGGACTGGAGTGCTACTGCCCTTACCTGGTTCCACGAATGGGCAGGAGGGGTGCTCTTGGGCAACCACCCGCTGCCTGCTGGCGAGAGAGGAGGAGGGAAGTGATCCTGTGATGCACGGATCACCACTCTCCTCCTCTTGAGACCCGGAGACTGAGGAGACCGCTCTTTACTGATGTTTTGGGTACCGCTGGCTGCTGGGCCAGCGGCGGAACAAAATGAACAAAAGATACTCCACCCGGCCCTCCTCCGGGGGAGGGAGTGGTGCAGTCACCATCTCCCGATGAGCAGTCTCCTCCATCTCTGGGTCGACCGTCCCAGGGCCTCTTGCACTTGCGCTTGCCGCCAGGTTTGGCGGGGGCCTGGACGGGCTGGGCGTCCTGCCTGCGACCGGCTCCACGACGCTGCCTGGTGAAGGCTGCTGCGGCTGCGCGGGAGCGGGGACGGCCGCAGGGGGCGCCCACGGCGACGAGCAGGCTGAGTGGCTGCAGCCGGGGTGGAAGCAGCAGGTTTCCTCCGGCGCATGATGTGTTTGCCTCAGTCTGCTTCTGGGCTGCCGAGAACTGCTGGGCAAAGCTCTCGACAGCGTCGCCGAAAGGGCCGGTCTGTGACACGGGAGTACCTTCTCCTGCCCCGTCATGTCAGCGAGACACAGCCAGAGATGGCGCTCCTGG
>CM077220.1:46876935-46879435 GCA_039654775.1 Spinibarbus caldwelli
CACAGAAATGACTTAACTGAATTTTTTGACTACTAGTGAAAAAAAAAAAAAGTTATGATGTTGTGAATGTAACGAGGTTCACCAAAAATTGGTTCAGAGGCTGTATCTCTGCCAAACTTTGATCAATCAAAACAAAACTTGGTAAGCTTCATCAACACTATGATCTGAGGGTCCATACCAAAGTTAGGAACAGCGCCACCTATGGGTCTTGAGATACCAAAAATGCACATTTTAGCTTATAACTTTTGAACAGTTGCTCAGAAAATTATGTTCTTGGTTTCTGTGGATTCCTTGGGTCATGCCGAGTCTGAGGATGTCGATTTTCCCAGGATTGGTTGAACCACGTGTCGGCCATTTTGAAATTTGTCATATATTGCAATATCTTTTGAACCATTTGACATATCTGCAGAAAAATCGGTAGGGATCATCAACACCATGTCCCGGAGGTTCCACAGTAGTTTGAAGACAGCGCCACCTAGTTTTCCAGAACTTTTGAAAACATTGTTCAAATGATGTTGTTTTAATATCATTTCATTCTCTGGTTTATGCCGATTCTGACTATGTCTCCTTTGTCATTTTCCATGAATGCTCCTGTCAGCCATAATGAAATAAGTGAAAAACAGTGTTTTTGCTACTCTTCCTACAAATGTTGTTCAATTTTGTCCAAAATCTGATCAAATGATCTTTGGACCGAGCCGCACAGAAATGACTGAACAGATTTTTGATATTCACTCCCGTTCCTGAGAAATATCTCTTCAAGTAGACTGTGCCCGTGTTTGTTGACTTATGCTAATTAGCTTAACATTCTAATAAGTTACAGGCTAACCAGTTACCAAACTGTTTAATTTGACTCTTCAGCTATCAAGTTAACCATAAGCTGCTTTACAATTAACTTAACTTTGCCTGTTATGCTGGTTAAAATGCTAAGGAACTTTTTTATGAATTCATTCTCACACTAAACCTCTCCACAGCAGTCTGTTGGATGTGTGTCAACTGAGTGGCACACTCTGCTAAGCCATTGCCTCTGAAGCATGAAGCTTGTGGTGTCGTGGGTTCAATTCCCGCATGGAGCAACTTTATAGAACTGTGTGTAATGTTGTACCGTTTTTATTAGTTTCTTATCGAGATCAGCATTGTACGTTGTAGCATTGTAAATCGTTCATTCTCACTCCTAAACTTCTCTTCTGGAGCCTGTTGACTGTGTGTAAACTGAGTGGCGCACTCTGCTAAGCCACTGACCCTGAACCTTTCAAGTCATGGGTGGCACATGCCCAGCCCGCAAGAGGTACTGTGGCCAGAAGCGGTGCAAACGCTGCTTTTGTTCCAGACATTGGATCTTCCATGCGTGTTCATCTTGAATCATCAGAAACTTGTTTGTTCGTTCTCATCTGATCTTCTGTTCAATTTTGAACTTCCGTACTTCTGAAGCAATCTGTTATTTCAATGTACGTTCTATTTCTGCTCCTTTTATTCTTCCCGCACTGCACTGCGCTACGGGCCGTTCGCGGGCTTGGCCCTGGTAATCGCTGCTTGCAGCTATATTTACATTTGTTTTTCTGTAGTATATTCTTCACCACAAAATCATTTTTATCAGTGTGGCAATCACAGAGGTCAGACGTTTCTTGTACTTGGCCAACAGGCTTGCACTCATCTCAGGAGGGATTTTGTCCCACTCCTCTTTGCAGATCCTCTCCAAGTCATTAAGGTTTTGAGGCTAACGTTTGGCAACTCGAACCTTCTATGGGATTAAGGTCTGGAGACTGGCTAGGCCACTCCAGGACCTTAATGTGCTTCTTCTTGAGCCACTCCTTTGTTGCCTTGGCCGTGTGTTTTGGGTCATTGTCATGCTGGAATACCCATCCACGACCCATTTTCAATGCCCTGGCTAGCTTCAATGCCCTGGCCCTGACGGTACATGGCCCTGTCCATCGTCCCTTTGATGCGGTGCAGTTGTCCTGTCCCCTTAGCAGAAAAACACCCCCAAAGCATAATGTTTCCACCTCCATGTTTGACAGTGGGGATGGTGTTCTTGGGGTCATAGGCAGCAATCCTCCTCCTCCAAACACGGCGAATTGAGTTGATGCCAAAAAGCTTGATTTTGGTCTCATCTGACCACAACACTTTCACCCAGTTCTCCTCTGAATCATCGGCAAACTTCAGACGGGCTGTACATGTGCTTTCTTGAGCAGGGGGACCTTGCGGGCGCTGCAGGATTTCAGTCCTTCGCGTCGTAGTGTGTTACCAATGGTTTTCTTGGTGACTGTGGTCCCAGCTGCCTTGAGATCATTGACAAGATCCTCCCGTGTAGTTCTGGGCTGATTCCTCACCATTCTCATGATCATTGAATCTCCACGAGGTGAGATCTTGCATGGAGCCCCAGACCGAGGGAGATCGACAGTTATTTTGTGTTTCTTCCATTTGTGAATAATCACACCAACTGTTGTCACCTTCTCACCAAGCTGCTTGGCGATGGTCTTGTAGCCCATTCCAGCTTTGTATA
>CM077220.1:46884435-46891935 GCA_039654775.1 Spinibarbus caldwelli
GAAAGCTGATGTGTGTCTGTCTCTTCAGGTGAAGACCGCTTCGAAAATCCTCTCAGCTGGAACATGGTGGGCAAGAATCTGTTTGCCATGGCCATTCAGGGGGGCGTCATGTTCAGCCTGACTCTGCTCATCCAGTACAAGTTCTTCTGCAAACCCATGTAAGAAACACACACCTAAAAGCGACAGTTCACCCAAAATGAAAATGTGCTACTCATCCTCAGGCCATCCAAGATGTAGGTGACTTTTTTTCTTCAGCAGAACTGTAAAGAAGATTTTTAGCTTAAACTGTGGTCATTGGCGATTCATAAAATGCAAGTCAATGGCTGTCGTCACTTTGAGTCAAAAAAGCATCAGGCAACACAAAATTAATACCTGTGGCTCCTGACAATATATTGAGGTCTTATGAAGCGAAAGGATCAGTCTGTGCAAGAAACTGAACATTATTTCTGTCATGACAACTCATGGTAATGGTAATGTACATGATAATGTTAATGTATTTGGTCTTGGTGGAATAGATCTGTTACACTGCTGCTTTACCTTCATGGGTATTAATTTTGTGCTGCCTGTATATGCTTTTTTGACTCTCAAAGTAATGGCAGCCATTGACTCGCATTTTATGAATCAGCAAAGAGCATGGTTTCAGCTAAAAATCTTCTTTACTGTTGGACTGAAGAAAAAAAATTCACCTACATCTTGGATGGCCTGAGGATAAGTCAATGAACAGCAAATTTTCATTTTTGGGTTAACTATCCCTTCATAAAAACCTGTGAATGTAGCTCTGTATTTGTTGCACATCTTTACTGACTTTTACACACGATCCTGCCGTCTGCTCTGTGGTGACATACACACATGTTCACTCACAGGTCGATAAAGTCACTACCGACATCTTCAGGTGAAGAGGATGAAGACGTGGCTCGAGAGCGTGAACGTGTGCAGAAGGGCGGAGCTCAGAATGACCTGCTCCGAATCTGTGACCTCACTAAGGTAGTTTCTGTTCCTGTCACTTCAAGTCGATTTTCTGACGTCCTACTGTGAAAACTGCCATAAAGCGTGCGTTTTTAAGGACTCATGGGCAGTTGTCAGCTGATCAGGAGTGGATACCAGCTGGCCAATCAGATAAATGAGCTAGACTGGTTTAAAACATTTTAAGACCAGCAAACCAGCATGGTTTTTTTTTGTTTGTTTTTTTTTTTTTTTTTATTGAGAACAATGCTGTTTTTCTTTAATAAAGTAAGAAACGCCTGATTTTTTTGCGATTTACAAAATTCTGGTGACATTTGTGATCACCCTTGTGAAATAAGTGCATTTAACTGTGGTAAATGTGCGCTTGTAGTGTACTTCAAATCTTACAAGTAAAAAGTATTTGCAGATAATATATAGTATTCATGAAATAAAAGGCCACTTAAGTGACTAAAAGAGACACTTTCATGACTGTTTCTGAACACACTTAACCACATTTTTAAAAGTGAGCTCTGTAATGTCAAATTAAAAGTTTAACTTTGAAGTTAATTTTAAATCATAATAATCTAATAACCTTTTGTCGTGTTTTAAAAAAGCGCACTTATTTTGATGTGTTGACTAATATACTAAAACACATGTAAAGTAATTGATTGTCATTTTAATTGTACAGTAGTGTTATTTGATATTACATTACAAGTGCATATATTTTAAATGTACTACATTACAACTTCATAATTGCAAATATATTTAAATACAGATATACTTAGGTCCTAATTATGTGGGTCAAACACACTCTGAAGTTCAGCATTTTATATCAATTTAAACTAAGACATTTTCATTTAATTGCAATAACCATGCAGTTAAGTGTCTGAAAACATTACATTCAGTTCACACTTATAGGGTACAACGGGGCTAAAGGCACACCTTAAGAAAAAATGTGCTTTTCACTGTGCCTAAAATGTATAATTGCATGTTAATATAAAAAATATATTTTAAAATACACATACACATAAAAAGTAAAAATTCTAAAAGCATTGAAATAGATCCCATAATAATTGAATATAGATTTACAGTAGAAACAACTAATTATATTTTATTAAATTATATGATTAATATCATGTTTTTAAATATGATGGTTTCATTCTAAACATGGTGATTATCTCTAATATGGACACCCAACATAATATATGATATTTACCATCTGAATCTAACCATGACATGTCAACAAATGAAAAAGTCTGCGATCTATTAATTATCATGTTAATTACTGCACCTTTAGCCCCAACAGCGGGGGCGCTTTTTACCCCAAATACCATGCTTTTACACATTCTTTCATTATTTAAAAATTGTTGCTTTAATTATCTTAAACAAAACTGAAAATCATTAAGAAGACCTTTGTCTCAAAATTATGCATTAATTTTTAGCGATTCTCATTTGCTACTTAAATCTACAACATTTAAAAAAAAAAAAAACATCAAATATTAGATCAAGTAAGCACAGAATCAATTTTGCGCTGCTGCCCGCGATCGCGTCAAGGATCAGACAAATATACACGTGCATCTTGAAAAGCGGATGTTTTGGAAAGTGCTACGCCAAGTTTTTGTGCCATCTAGTGGTTTAGATGAAAATAATATCAAAGGCGCCTTCAGCCCCATTGTACCTTATATATTCTTTTAAAGTATATTGTTTCTGTGAAAAAAAACTCTTTTAAAAGCATGCTAAAGCCCTTGTTTTTCACGAGGGCTGTTGTATGTCCGTGTATATTCAGGACAGACGGTCGAAGTCCAGCTGTGTGAGCGTACGGATGTTCACATCAGCGTTCAGTGATTAGGAGTGAGTGTTTAATTTGTGTGATCTGTAATCAGGCGTCTCTGCGCTCTGAGAGCAGCTGTCTGTGAATCACGCGCTGCTCTGAGAGCAGACAGGTGTCAGGAGACCCTCAAACATCTCCAACCGGATGAGTCCTCATGCACGGGTTTGATCACTTTTTTAACCCTATAAACCTACATATAACATCGTAAAAGTCCTCTAAATGATCAATATGATCAAAATTTTACTGAGAAACCTGTTGCACACAATCTACCCCATGCCTTCTGTCGTCTGATTGATAGTTTAGAGTTTTTTTATCAAGTAAAAGCTCTTTTAGTGTAATTTTCCAAATGTCCACCTTGAGCTCGTGCTTCATGCTGTCAAATCTTTAGTGTTTTTTTTTTTTTTTTTCTCAAGTAAACGTAAGAATAACTTTAATAAGATTTCCAGATGAACACTTACTGGACTGAAGCAGCTCGGCTTTACTTGATTCTTCATTAATAATTTTCTAGAAAAATCAGTGCGTCTCAAATCTGATCATCAGGATCTTTTGAGGAGAGTTTATTTCTTCATCTCTCAATCATCATTGGATTGCATTGCATTATATGTTTGGATCATTTAAATCTCATTTTACTAATCTCATTTTACATACTGTATTATTGGAGATATACTGTAGAGTGACGACTGATATATATATACAGGTGCATCTCAATAAATTAGAATGTCGTGGAAAAGTTCATTTATTTCAGTAATTCAACTCAAATTGAGAAACTCGTGTATTAAATAAATTCAGTGCACACAGATTGAAGTAGTTTAAGTCTTTGGTTCTTTTAATTGTGATGATTTTGGCTCACATTTAACAAAAACCCTACCAATTCACTATCTCAACAAATTAGAATACTTCATAAGACCAATAAAAAATTTAAAAAAAAAAAAAAAAAAAAAAAAAAAAAAACATTTTTAGTGAATTGTTGGCCTTCTGGAAAGTATGTTCATTTACTGTATATGTACTCAATACTTGGTAGGGGCTCCTTTTGCTTTAATTACTGCCTCAATTCGGCGTGGCATGGAGGTGATCAGTCTGTGGCACTGCTGAGGTGGTATGGAAGCCCAGGTTTCTTTGACAGTGGCCTTCAGCTCATCTGCATTTTTTGGTCTCTTGTTTCTCATTTTTCTCTTGACAATACCTCATAGATTCTCTATGGGGTTCAGGTCTGGTGAGTTTGCTGGCCAGTCAAGCACACCAACACCATGGTCATTTAACCAACTTTTGGTGCTTTTGGCAGTGTGGGCAGGTGCCAAATCCTGCGGGAAAATGAAATCAGCATCTTTAAAAAGCTGGTCAGCAGAAGGAAGCATGAAGTGCTCCAACATTTCTTGGTAAATGGGTGCAGTGACTTTGGTTTTCAAAAAACACAATGGACCAACACCAGCAGATGACATTGCACCCCAAATCATCACAGACTGTGGAAACTTAACACTGGACTTCAAGCAACTTGGGCTATGAGCTTCTACACCCTTCCTCCAGACTCTAGGACCTTGGTTTCCAAATGAAATACAAAACTTGCTCTCATCTGAAAAGAGGACTTTGGACCACTGGGCAACAGTCCAGTTCTTCTTCTCCTTAGCCCAGGTAAGACGCCTCTGATGTTGTCTGTGGTTCAGGAGTGGCTTAACAAGAGGAATACGACAACTGTAGCCAAATTCCTTGACACATCTGTGTGTGGTGGCTCTTGATGCCTTGACCCCAGCCTCAGTCCATTCCTTGTGAAGTTCACCCAAATTCTTGAATCGATTTTGCTTGACAATCCTCATAAGGCTGCGGTTCTCTCGGTTGGTTGTGCATCTTTTTCTTCCACATTTTTTCATTCCACTCAACTTTCTGTTAACATGCTTGGATACAGCACTCTGTGAACAGCCAGCTTCTTTGGCAATGCATGTTTGTGGCTTACCCTCCTTGTGAAGGGTGTCAATGATTTTCTTCTGGACAACTGTCAGATCAGCAGTCTTCCCCATGATTGTGTAGCCTAGTGAACCAAACTGAGAGACCATTTTGAAGGCTCAGGAAACCTTTGCAGGTGTTTTGAGTTGATTAGCTGATTGGCATGTCACCATATTCTAATTTGTTGAGATAGTGAATTGGTGGGTTTTTGTTAAATGTGAGCCAAAATCATCATAATTGAAAGAACCAAAGACTTAAACTACTTCAGTCTGTGTGCACTGAATTTATTTAATACACGAGTTTCACAATTTGTTGAATTACTGAAATAAATGAACTTTTCCACGACATTCTAATTTATTGAGATGCACCTGTATATACTGTCTGTGTGTGTGTGTGTGTGTGTGTATGTATGTATGTGTGTGTGTATATGTGTGTATATATATATATATATAATCTGCTGTACTGTGTACTGTTATAAAGATCTCATTGATTTACATAACAAGCATCAGAATTTCATTTTTCTTTTTTTTTCTCCTTCAGATGTACCGTGTGAAGAAGACTCCAGCCGTGGATAAAATCTGTGTAGGTGTTCCTGCTGCAGAGGTAAATCTCACGCACATACACACTCACTCTCACACACACACACACACACACACACACACACACACACACACACAAAATGAAAACTTATTTTAAGCTCTAATAAGTAGAAAGTGTCTCATTTTTAATAAGTGCACAAAGGTCTTTAAACAACTTCTGCCTCCATGGAATTACTTTCAGCAGATATATGCATATAAAATTTTGCAACACAGACAGAAAATATGAATGAAATGATCTGTAACTAAGAATGACTTTTCCCTGATACCACCGGCCATCATCTATCATTATCAAGAAACTGTGTTCTTTTCATGAGGTCTTTGTGAATAATAATGTTGTCACTGAATGATTGTGTGTGTTTGTGTTTTGCAGTGTTTTGGTTTGCTGGGAATCAATGGTGCCGGTAAAACTACGACTTTTAAAATGCTGACGGGAGACATCAGTCCGACGGCCGGAGACGCTTTCCTGAACGGATACAGGTGAGTCCCTCTGTCCATCACACCTGTCTGGAAAATAACAGCTCTTAAAAATCTAGTCATCTTGATGTTGATCTTTCCACTATTGTTCAGTGAAAGGAACGTACTTGATCTTCAACTGTTTATTGTCAACCTCAGGAGGTCAAACTAAACATTGCAAACTAAACCAAATATAAATTTAACCTAAAAATAAAATAAATAAATAAATCATTAAAAAATACATCAGAGCGATACAATTTTGGTGAACTTATACTTCCTATAAATGAAAGAAAAATAAAATAATTCTTACAATAAACTGGGGTAACAGGGTTGAATGGTTGAGTTAAATGCAGTCAACAGAACAGTATTAGTAAGAATTGGAATGGAATTAAATTATTATAATATAAATATATGGTGTAAATACATATTGCCACAGTCTGATTTTAAGCAATGTTACATTATTATTTATGTAATTCTACACAGTCACAGGGTTGCACACAAATTAAAATTGTTTTTAATGGTTATAATTTCAGTATTATACATTCTTTCCATAAATTAAAGAATCATTTCCCAAAAATATATTCTTTGATATTTCATTTCTTACAGTAATCTTGGGTAACAGGGTGGAATGTTTGAGCTTGATGAATGCAGTCAACAAAACAATATTTGTAAGAATGGAATGAAATTAATATAATATAAATATAAATTATTATTGCAACAATGTAGAAGGAATCCAATTTTAAGCAACCCTTTTTTTGTATTTATTTTTAGTAATTCCATGTGGTAACAGGGTTGCACACAAAAGCAAACAAAGCTTAATATTGCACTCTTTAAATTAGTTAATAATTGAAATTACTTAATGCAATGAATTAAATATCTATTTAATGGATGATTTCAAAATTTTTACATTAGATTTTTTTTTTCAATAATATACATATTTCCCATAAATTAAAGGAAAATATCTTTAATTTTCCAAAAATGAAGAACAATGTTTATTGATCATTAATTTCTTACAATATATTAGGGTTAAATGGTTGAGCTGCATAATTAATACTGCTTTTAATGCAATGAACTAAATATCAATTCATTAGATAATTTAGTTTTGTTTGGTTTTAATTATATCGGCTCAAGATCTCTGAAGCTTAAAGGGTGTAGACTTGTGATGAGTTTAAACTAGCTACTTCGATTAATTTTGTGTTAGATAAGTTTAACTAACCTAACTCTTCTCAAGACAGAAAATGGGTTTGTGTCAGTAATTCACTGTTTTTGTGGAGCGCCCGTCTATGTGTTGATTGTTCAGTCAGTGAACAGAGATGAGAGAAGGAGAGCAGACGTCGTCCTCCTGCGCGTCTCTGTCTCTGACTGTCTGTCATTCATCTATGAGACGAGAGACAGACGAGCCGCTCATGTCCGAGGGGCGGGAAACGCAGCTGTCAATCACTTCAAAGATAGTGAAGTTTGCTTTCCCAGTTTGACGCTGGTGCTGCTGTCCTGCGGCTCAGGCTGACAGAGACGAGATGCAGGACTTTATCTTTGTCTCTCGGTCTCTCACACATACTTTCACTTTGAAAGTTTTAAGTGACATGTAGAGTCTCGGGGCGGAGTTTGAGCTTTGATGTCAAAGAAGAGGAGGGGCTTAATGTGCAAATTGTATTTGGCATTTAAAGGTGAATTGTCATTTCACTAGTGGCATTACATTTCTGAAATAACTTTTTCATTTTAAGAGCATGGATAACT
>CM077220.1:46894435-46936935 GCA_039654775.1 Spinibarbus caldwelli
TCCCTCTCTTCCCTCTCTCCCTCCCTCTCTCCCTCTCTCTCTCCCTCCCCCCTCTCTCCCTCCCTCTCTCCCTCTCCTCCCTCCCTCTCCTCCCTCTCCCCCTCCCTCCCTCTCCTCCCTCTCTCCCTCCCTCCCTCTCTTCCCTCTCTCCCTCCCTCTCTCCCTCTCCTCCCTCCCTCTCCTCCCTCTCCCCCTCCCTCCCTCTCCTCCCTCTCTCCCTCCCTCCCTCTCTTCCCTCTCTCCCTCTCTCCCCTCTCTCCCTCTCTCCTCTCTCCCTCCCTCTCTCTCTCTCTCTCCCTCTCTTTCTCTCTCTCTCTCGGTCAGGTGGCTGAATGGGGCGTTCAGAAACTCGGTCTCGTCAAATACTCAGAGAAATCAGCAGGAACTTACAGCGGCGGCAACAAGCGCAAACTCTCCACCGCCATGGCTCTGATTGGCTGCCCTCCTCTCGTCTTTCTCGTAAGACACACACACACACACACACACACACACCTGGCTCTCCAAATCACTTCAGCCGTCCCGGTTACACAATCAACGCTGATTCATCTGAGCTGATAAACGTGTCAGCGCTGCGGCTTCAGTCTGTGTTCATTCACACGCATTCAAATCCAAACATCAGCTATGAGCTACAACACACACACACACTCGTAAGCTGAACACACATGTTCTTGTGTTAAATAAATTCAATGCACACAGACTGAAGTAGTTTAAGTCTTTGGTTCTTTTAATTGTGATGATTTTGGCTCACATTTAACAAAAACCCACCAATTCACTATCTCAACAAATTAGAATACTTCATAAGATAAATAAAAAAAATTAAAAAAAAAAAACATTTTTAGTGAATTGTTGGCCTTCTGGAAAGTATGTCAAAAACTAGCCCAAAATTAGCCCAATCTCTTTTCAGGGGGGATTTCCGGTAAAAATCGTGTTCCGGTGGGGTAAAATACACGTTTAAAAAACGTTTAAAACGCTTTTTTGCGTTTATTTTGTTTTATTACTTACACAATTATTTTAAGTATATGTCCATCATATTATTTTCAAGACACAGAGTTGCTTGTAATTATATTTTTAGGGGGGACAACCCTCAGATGGGGGGTCCTGTCCCCCCCGGGATTTACGCCTATGGTGCTAATGATGTATCACTCTAATACTAGTCCTCTCAGACTATTGTCCACAACAATATTTAAAGGTCATATGATTTTGCCAGTCGTTTGTGATACATACAGTATATATTTATATGTATAAATTTATATATATATATATATATATATATATATATATATATATATATATATATATATATATATATATAATTTTTTTTTTTTTTTTTTTTTTTTAATCGTTTATAATGTACTGGATAATATTTTTTTATAACAATTTCTACCTGATAAAATGATTAAGAGCTTAGAATCAATTCTAAATTCAATTCAAAAATATTTATTTATTATTTTAAGTCATCTTGAGACCTCTTTGAAAGTTTGATCTAATATATCAGGCATAAAGTTTCACAGCACTCATAAATATTAAGCAAACTAGTTTGTGCTTTCCAGTACCAGTTGTATCTATAATCAATATCTATTGTCTGTAATTAAAATTCATCTAATTTTCCTCTAATTTTTCACTGAACGTTCACAGTGCATTCTGGGATTGCCTGTAAATCATTGAAGATGAATAAGTTCAGCTTTGAAGTGTTTTGTGTTTTGAGCTCTAATGAACACGGCAAAACAGTGCAGCACTCTCTCTACAAACATAAACTTAACTTGATTTCTTCAACTTAAAGGCCTTCATCAGGCCAAAAGCATAATTTTAAAGAAATAAAGTCAAGTTTATGTTTGTAGAGTGTTGCACTTTTTTTCTAGAATTTGACATTTTGATTTTACTTGTTTTTTGGTTAAACCTCCTCTAGAGTATGTTGAACACCTGATTTTCATGTTTTGGTTTAATGTATAAATCCAGTGAAAAAAGTACCTGTCTGAAATCTGCTCGAATGTCTGACCAAAATCAGACCGGAGAATAACTCAAAAACATGCGTAACGTTTGCAGGAGGGATAATGATGTGAAGACAGTGAGGTGAGGTTTGTTTGAAAGTCAGAATCCCAATAAAAACTCAGTCTGAGCCGCAGAGACAGAAATCAAACAGACGAGTCCAGACCGAGCCAAGTCTCTGACACAAATCAATAAAACACAATCTGAATCTGACTCAAACACATACATATTCTGACCACAAACAGAGTAGATACATTACTGTTCAAAAGTTTGAGGTCAGTGAGATTTTGTAATGTTTTTGAAGTCCCTTCTGCTCACCGAGGCCGCACTTATTTGATTCAAAATACAGGAAATAATCTGTAATATTGTGAAATATTATTACAATTTCAAATAGCTGTTTTCTATATGAATATATGTTCAAATGTAATTTATTTCTGTGATCAAAGCTGAATTTTCAGCATCATTACTCCAGTCTTCAGTGTCACATAATCCTTCAGAAATCCTTCTAAAATACTGATTTGCTGCTCAAGAAACGTTTTGGATTATTATCAATGTTGAAAACAGTTGTGCTGCCCAATAGTTTTGTGGAAACCGTGATTCATTTTAAATTTCAGGATTCTTTAATGAATAGAAAGTTCAAAAGAACAGCATTTATTTGAAATAGAAATCTTCTGACATTATTAATGTCTTTACTGACACTTTTAATGAATTTAATGCAGCCTTGATGAATAAAAGCATTAATTTCTTTCAAATAAAATAAAATAATACTGATCCCAAACTTTTGAACAATAGTGTACAAGTATATACAATTTTTACTGTGTATAAAGTAAATATGAACAAGAAAGGTTTTCGGTTTAATTCGTATATATATATATATATATATATATATATGCATAAATAATTGGCGTGAATGTTATGAAAACGTGTCAGTGTCTGTAAAGTTTGAGTTAATGTGTCGTTCACTGTGTTTCTCAGCACAGCTCTGTCCTGTTTCAGCTCGAATGCTGTGAAGGCATAAAAGCATAATAAATGGCACAGTAATAATTAGACGAGAGGCCTGTTTGATGCCCTGTGTCAGTCTTTTTATCTCTCCCACTTCAACATTAGTGTATATTCTGTCATCAGTGAAGAATATAAATGGCTTCTCCTTTAGTGTCTCCTTCAGCTATTATTAGACACAAATTAAAGACATGGCATATAACAGCAATAATTAATTCACTTTAATGTGCTGATTATATACAGTAGTCCACTAATGTGATGCACTGTAGAGCAAAAAAATAAATACACAATAAATCACAGCTCAATTTCAAACATCTTGTTAACCAATAATTATAATAATACAAAATATAAGAGAGATAAGAGTTTGTATGACTATTTTTATTTTCACATGTATATTTAAAATAAATTCAAATTTAAAAATCTTGGTAAAAACACACACACATTAAAGAGATAAGTTGTATGACTTTGTATGATTTTCAGATGTATTATTTATTTATTTATTTAGTGTATTTTTAAATTTTCATTTAGTCATTTTTTCAGATTTTTTTTCCAGTGGCCAATAATTAAAACTTGTCATTAAAACAACTAAATAAATTAATGAACAAACAAATACCTGTTTTTAACACAGTACAGTACAATAATAAAAGCTTGAGCCATTATTGAGAAGTGAAAATGTGATGCCATTTATGTACGTATCCGCTGCAGGTTGTGTTGACTGTTCGTTTGCACTGATTAATGTTTCTTCACACCTACAGAAATAATTATATGACTCTGGAGACTCAGACGCTTTACAGTTTGGCTGGTGTGAGCGCTAACAGTGCAAACACGTCTAACAGCAGAATATAAATAAAACAAATCTGCAGATTCAGACCGATTTTGAGCTCCAGGCTGAAGTCTGCTGCTGCTCTGATCAGAAAATAAAAAGCGATTGGTTCAGCACTGCATTTGAGCTATTGCTCAGGTCATGACAGAAAGATCATATTTCTGAGTTAAACACACATGAACGTCAGTTACGAGTTATGTGCATGTCAGTGAGAAATCATAGATGCAGTGCCTTTATTAATGGTAAATGTATTATTTTTCATTTGCAATACAGTTATCTAAGTTGCATGTACAAAACACCATTGTATTGTTCAATTGTAAAGCATTATATAATGATTTGATTAATAGCACCTTAATAAATAAATAAAAAAGCCAAAACACACCCAATGCACATTCTTTATTCATCATTTTATATAGAAAATATTGTAGAATTTTGTGTAGAAAAGGTACATCACTATATCTCATTGACCGAAGCGACTTGAACCAGAGTTATTATAGTTAAAACTAAAATTAAACCATAAAAACCTTTACACCTAAAATAAAATTTAACTGAAATAAATTAGTGTAACAAAAAAAAGTTTTATTTCACTTATCATTTCCATTTAGTTAATGTTGATGCACTAAAATAAAGCTAAAACTGACATAATAATTCATAAAAACAGTGTTATTTTAACATAATTGAGACTGTTATAGCTTTTATTAATATATATATATATATATACAGTGGGTACGGAAAGTATTCAGACCCCCTTAAATTTTTCACTCTTTGTTATATTGCAGCCATTTGCTAAAATCATTTAAGTTCATTTTTTTTCCTCATTAATGTACACACAACACCCCATATTGACAGAAAAACACAGAATTGTTGACATTTTTGCAGATTTATTAAAAAAGAAAAACTGAAATATCAAATGGTCCTAAGTATTCAGACCGTTTGCTGTGACACTCATATATTTAACTCAGGTGCTGTCCATTTCTTCTGATCATCCTTGAGATGGTTCTACACCTTCATTTGAGTCTAGCTGTGTTTGATTATACTGATTGGACTTGATTAGGAAAGCCACACACCTGTCTATATAAGACCTTACAGCTCACAGTGCATTTCAGAGCAAATGAGAATCATGAGGTCAAAGGAACTGCCTGAAGAGCTCAGAGACAGAATTGTGGCAAGGCACAGATCTGGCCAAGGTTACTGCTGCACTATTCTGCTGCACTTACAGTCCCTAAGAGCACAGTGGCCTCCATAATCCTTAAATGGAAGACGTTTGGGACGACCAGAACCCTTCCTAGAGCTGGCCGTCCGGCCAAACTGAGCTATCGGGGGAGAAGAGCCTTGGTGAGCGAGGTAAAGAAGAACCCAAAGATCACTGTGGCTGAGCTCCAGAGATGCAGTCGGAAGATGGGAGAAAGTTGTAGAAAGTCAACCATCACTGCAGCCCTCTACCAGTCGGGGCTTTATGGCAAAGTGGCCCGACGGAAGCCTCTCCTCAGTGCAAGACACATGAAAGCCCGCATGGAGTTTGCTAAAAAACACCTGAAGGACTCCAAGATGGTGAGAAATAAGATTCTCTGGTCTGATGAGACCAAGATAGAACTTTTTGGCCTTAATTCTAAGCAGTATGTGTGGAGAAAACCAGGCACTGCTCATCACCTGTCCAATACAGTCCCAACAGTGAAGCATGGTGGTGGCAGCATCATGCTGTGGGGGTGTTTTTCAGCTGCAGGGACAGGACGACTGGTTGCAATTGAAGGAAAGATGAATGCGGCCAAGTGCAGGAATATCCTGGACGAAAACCTTCTCCAGAGTGCTCAGGACCTCAGACTGGGCCGAAGGTTTACCTTCCAACAAGACAATGACCCTAAGCACACAGCTAAAATAACGAAGGAGTGGCTTCACAACAACTCCGTGACTGTTCTTGAATGGCCCAGCCAGAGCCCTGACTTAAACCCAATTGAGCATCTCTGGAGAGACCTAAAAATGGCTGTCCACCAACGTTTACCATCCAACCTGACAGAACTGGAGAGGATCTACAAGGAGGAATGGCAGAGGATCCCCAAATCCAGGTGTGAAAAACTTGTTGCATCTTTCCCAAAAAGACTCATGGCTGTATTAGATTAAAAGGGTGCTTCTACTAAATACCGAGCAAAGGGTCTGAATACTTAGGACCATGTGATATTTCAGTTTTTCTTTAATAAATCTGCAAAAATGTCAACAATTCTGTGTTTTTCTGTCAATATGGGGTGCTGTGCTTACATTGATGAAAAAAAATGAACTTAAATGATTTTAGCAAATGGCTGCAATATAACAAAGAGTGAAAAATTTAAGGGGGTCTGAATACTTTCCGTACCCACTGTATATATATTTTACATTTTCTGTTTTTAATTTTAGTTTTAGTAAATTATTGAGGTTTGTTTTTTTTAAAATAGAATAGAATAGAATATACTTTATTGTCCCATTTCTGGGAAATTCATCTTGGACAACCATGACAAGGCCAGTACATCACATTACAACACAATAAATTGCACATACCAGATATAACACAAGCTACAATATGCCAACAAACCTTCATTTTTGTACTTCTCTATTAAATAGTTTAAAAGCAGTTGGCATAAAAAAAAAAAAATTGTAGCGATTTGATTTGCACATCAAAGTCCTCAATCGTATCCCTGAGGGTAATATATTAAAATTCTTATGTAAAACGTGTGTATCATCCGCAACAATTTTCTTAGCTTATCTTAAAACAGCTACCTCATACATCTCTTGGATAGATCCTTTCACTTCCCAACCTACAATTTTTAAAGCATTCTGCACAAGTCGAGCAAGTTTTGATTTTGATTGGACAGCCAGATTTCCATACCATGCTGTAATGCCATATCTTATCAAACTCTCGAAAACAGACTTATAGAATAGAATTAAAATCCTCTGATTTAGCCCAAATACCTTTAACCTTCGCAAAAAATATAACCTCTGCTGCAGTCTAGAACACAGGCTGTTGATGTGAGTAGACCAACATAACGAATTGTCCATATAAACACCCAAATATTTGTGTGATGAAACCTGTTCAATAGACTTTCCATTTATTATTACAGGACTATGATCCCCCACAGATCTAGGGTCGAAGATCATTTCAACAGTCTTTGTTCCATTTAAAATCAATGAATTTTCATCACACCATCCTACAAATCTTTCAACTTCTAAAAAATACTGCAAAGGAGTAGTATTCCTGTGCAGTAAACTCAAAATTGCTGTATCATCTGAAAATTTTATAAAAAAAAAAAAAATTATCCTGACCTGAAACATATTCATTGGTATATAACTTAAACAGAATGGGTGAGCTAACATAGCCCTGCGGTGCCCCCGTGTTAGTGATTTTCACCTCAGAATAACAGTTATTGACCCTAACTTGTGTATGATTTGTTAAAAACGAATAAAACCATTTGATACAAAAGGGGTTCACTTTCTGTTCTATCAGCTTCCTAAGTAAAATCTTAGGTTGTAGTATACTGAACACCAAACTAATATTAGTTACTACTTTCATAGCGTCCCATAATTTCCTAGAATTCCCAGAGTTAAAATTTTGTTCTATGATGTCTCTGTGTTTTTTCCTAGCTTCCTTCAACAAAATATTTAATTCCTTCTGAACTATTTTTAATTCAATTTTATCTTGGTTGATAAAAGCTAGCTTCTTCTGTCACAGGTGCTCACACACAAAAAGATCCATTTGCAGTTTTATTTTTCAGAGTCCAAAAAAAACAATCCACAGGTGCCAAAACAGGAAACAAAGACAGGAACAGAATCTAATACTGACGCAACTAAAGACAAAATGAACAAGGTATATATAGGGTGAGGCTAATGAGTCAATGATAAACAGTTGGCAGTAATGAACCAATAATGAGTGCAAAGGGTGATGGGAAACACAGTCCAGAACACACAAACAATGACTCAAAGAGAGTGCCCTCTGGTGGCTAAGCTGGGCACTCCAACAACTGACTGTGACATTACCCTCCCTCTAAAGAGCGGCTTCCAGATGCTCCATAAAAAGTCAAGAAAGTTCAGGAGGGAGGTGGAACGGAGGTGGATCAGGGGGAGGGACGGCAGGCCAGGTCCATGTAAATGGAAGAGAGATTAGAGATAGTGGCAGAGTAGAGTGCCAGGACAGGGCCGGCAGAGCCGTAGGCCAGGGCGGAGCCGGTAGAGCAGGAGGCCAGTGCGGAGCCGGCAGTATGAACCAGCGAGGCTCCGGCCTAACAGGAACCCCGGGAGACTGCCAGGGTGGGGCCAGAGGTACAGACCAACAAGGCTCCAGCCGAACAGGAACCCCAGTGGGCGACCAGAGCAGAGCCATAAACTTGGCAGACAGCAAGGGCGGAGCTGAAGACCACCTCAGCGGAGCTGACAAGGCAGATGACCCACCTCACGGCTCAGGCAGGACTGCAATGAGGAGCACAGAGAGGTTAGTAACAGCCTTGATGGCTACAAAAGTACAGGCAGACAGCTCAGCAATGGTCTCCTTGACAGTAACAAGGCAGACTGAGAGTTCAGGAGGGGGTGCCACCACCCAGAGAGGAGCTGAAGCGGACACCGCTGCTTCAGGAGGTTCTGCAGCAGAAGCCGCCACCTCGAGAGGAACTGGAGCGGGCTCAGGAGTGGACGCCTGGACTGGAAGGAGCTCTAGAATGGACTCATAAATTTGAGTGTGCTCTGGAGTGAACTCGTAGACTTGAGTGGGATTGGAAGTAAACTAATAGACTAGAGTAGGCACTGGAGTGGACTCGGAGAGCTCCCAGACTGGAGCGGACTCTGGAGTGTGCTCTGGATTGGACTCTGAATGCTCCCAAGCTGGAGCAGGCTCTGAGTGCTCCTGGACTGGAATGGGCTCTTGAGCGGACTCTAAATGCTCCCAGGCTGGAACAGGCCCTGGAGTGGATTCTGAGGGCTCCCAGACTGGAGTGAACACTCGAGTGGACTCTGATCTCTCCTGGATCGGAGTGGGCTCTGAGGTGGACTCTGAGAACTTCTCAATTGGAGTGGGCTCTGGAGTGGACTCTGACGACTCACAGACTGAAATGGACTCTGGAGTGGACTCTGAAGACTCACGGACTGGAGAGGATTCTGGAGTGGACTCTGTGGACTCACTGACTGGAGCAGACTCTGAAGTGGACTCCAAGAACTCCTCGACTGGAGCAGACTCTATAGTGGACTCTGACTGTTCCTGGACTGGAGCAGGCTCTGAGGTGGATTCTAACCACTCCACGACTAGAGCGGTGTCTGTGGGAATTTCTGGGAACACCCACATCGGGTCCTTCAGGACCACTGTACTTGAGACTACAAAAGTCGGATCCTCCAGGACCACCGGACTTGGGACCACCGGAATAGTGTACTCCAGGACCACTGGACTTGAAACCACCAGAGTCAGGTCCTCCAGGACCACCAGACTTGAGACCACCAGAGTTGGGTCCTCCAGGACCACCAGACTTGGGACCACCAGAGTCAGGTCCTCCAGGACCACCGGACTTGGGACCACCGGAGTCGGGCCCTCCAGGACCACCGCACTTGAGACCACCAGAGCGGACTTAGCTGCCCTCCTCCTTCTCGACCTTCGCCTGCGGGTCATAGATAGGGAAACTTCACTATCCTCTGGAGATGTTTCAGCGGACTCTGGCATCTCCAGGGGCAATGCAATGGGATCAGACTGACCTGGTGATACCACTAAACTGCAGTAACAGAGATAGTTAACAAAACCCCAATAATCCAGAGTCTGAAGTGCTTCCATCTCACACTGGGGCCGAGGTTCATCCAGGCAACCATTACAAAAATCCTTGAGTGCCGCATCATTGTAATCCAGCCCCACCGCTAAAGTACAGAAAAACTGAGCGAAACCTCCAACCTCCATCCCCTGCTGGCGCAGAGCCATCAAGGACCGAAATTGTGCCATCCGCTCCTTCCTAGTGGCTGGAGGAAGAATATGAATGCCCATGGTCCAAAAGAAAAACAGAGAACACTGCCCAACTGCTGGATCTGATGTTGGCGTCAGAATTCTGTCACGGATGCTCACACACAAAAAGATCCATTTGCAGTTTTATTTTTCAGAGTCCAAAAAAACCATAATCCACAGGCGCCAAAACAGGAAACAAAGACAGGAACAGAATCTAATACTGACGCAAATAAAGACGAAATGAACAAGGTATATATAGGGTAAGGCTAATGAGTCAATGATAAACAGCTGGCAGTAATGAACCAAGAATGAGTGCAAAGGGTGATGGGAAACGCATTCCAGAACACACAAACAATGACTCAAAGAGAGTGCCCTATGGTGGCTAAACTGGGCACTTCAGCAACTGACTGTGACATCTTCCTATTTAAGCACTCCTTAATTTCCTTTGTTATATAACTTTTGTTATTAGGAAATACAGTTACAGTTTTCTTCTCAACAATTGTGTCCACACAAAAGTTTATATAACCTGTTATTGTCTCTGTGGCATCCTCAATATCCATGTTATGAAACAGTTCCCAGTCCGTGCAAGTAAAGCAGCCCTTTAAAATTTTGTCTATATTGTTTTTATTAATTATTATTTCAGTTTTATTTTTACTTAAGTATATCGGATTAAGCTAAATGAAAATACGAATGGTTTTAGTTAACTATAACAACCCTGATTTAAAAAAAAATAAATAAATAACTTATTTACTTATAAATAACTAACACTTATACTTAATACTTAACTTATATATATATATATATATATATATATATATATATGAGACTGAAATAATAATAAAAACTAAAATTAAAACAAAAAGATCAAATACAAAATTAAAAGCCAATTCAAAATATTATAAAAACTATAAACTATAAAACAACAATTGTCTTAAACCACCAGACGTTGTAATTATGACTTCCCAACTCATAAATACAAAATTCCGAAGAGGAGAATAATTAGTTAGAGTAATATGCATATGATCGCAAAGCTCTGATCTGATTGGCTGCAGTGGAAAGTGAGTGGCGCCTGTTTGTGGATTTCAGGAACATTTCAAACTCTTCAAATAATAATAAATGCATGGGATTCTGCAAAAGTCAATCTCATTTAATTTGTTTTCGTGAGTCTTCTTGCATTTATTTGTGGATTTAAAACTCTTCTCACCCATAACCCGACGCCTGAAAGAAAACGTGAATGAAAATATCATTTGAACTTCATGAATGGCATTATTAATCATTTCTACCTAGTCTCTGAAGGGACGTTTTTCTTTGAGATGTAGCTAGGGACAGTTTTATTCTCAAAGTACAGCTGATGCACACACAGAGCAAACACACACGCACACATACACACAGATTCGAGAACGTCCTTGAGGATTAAGGATAAAATGAAGAGCCGAATAACGATAGAAAAGATTAAAGAAGAAAAGAAGATGGGACTCGAGGTCACTCGCGGGACATTTTTAATGTATTTCCAGGCAGGTTTAGCATTCGGTGCACACGCGCCTCTGTTTGCTGGCATTAAAATCTCATTCCGCCTGACGGAGACTCATATGAAATAATCCACGTTCATAACCCACAGAATAACTCCTGATTGGCTCTCTGCGGATGCTAATTAAAGACGGCATTACGAGGCAGGTGCTCTCAGCGTGTCCATCCCGCTCCGAATCAGCGCAGAGGACAGAGCGATCATCAAGTAGTCTATCTGTTATACGGGGTCAAAGGTCACACGTGATCATATCTTTATATAATGTACATTTGTGCTTGGAATCGCATACTAACTTGCTTATCTTTGTATATAGTATGCATACTGTGTATAGTATGCAAATATGACTTATTAAACATGCAAAACAATATTTATGAGATGACTCACGAATTTACATATGCAGCGTAATGAGGTCATGTGACTGCGCTGTGCTGTATCATAAGGCTGTTTGAAGTGTTTCTCTTTGCATTATGCATACTGATCCACATACTAGACACTCTGTGTGTGTGTGTGTGTGTGTGTGTGTGTGTGTGTGTGTGTGTGTAGGACGAGCCCACCACTGGTATGGACCCGAAGGCCCGGCGTTTCCTGTGGGACTGTATCCTCAGCGTCATTAAGGAGGGCAGATCTGTTATACTCACCTCTCACAGGTAACGAACACGCTCAGGACACGTCTCATAGACTTCTGTTTTATATGCAGTTATAGTAGTTACATATTTATTGTAAAATAATTCTAACAGAAAATCTGCATTTTTTTCCTGTTTTAATTAAAAAAACTAAATAAAATTGCTAGTAAGTTTCACAAAAAAAAATTATAAATAAACAGCAAGACACACTGAATTAAACATGCTATTTTAAGTAGAAAGATGGACATAGTGTTACGGAGCCGACGAGATGTGCAGATCCATGTGCAAGGCTTTTATTAAACAGAGACGTGGTCACAACACAAGCGAGGTTCAGACAATGGCAAACAGGTATAACACAGGCAAGACAAAGAGTAGTTCTAGGGCAAGCGTGGGTCTTCGATCAGCGAACAATATCCAACAGGGCAAGGCAGAGAGATAATCCAGGTACACGAGCGGTAGTCCAAGAGAGGTGCAAACAGAGTCCGAAACGGCAAGGCAAGGGTTAATCCAAACAGACGATAAATCCAGGGTAGGCTGCTGACAGACCAGACGAGATAAACCAGGCAAGGATCAGGAAACACAAGAAAACAGGCAAGGCAAGGCAAGACTAGACTAGACTATGAACTAGAAACTAGAACTGGGAACTGGCTCCATAGAGTAGCTATCACTAGGTGAGCGATAAGTGCTAGACAATACTCGGCCCTGACAGAGAGGAAGTCCATGGCTTATGTAAGATGTGTGATTGGCTGCAGCTGAGTGTAATGAGTGCAGTGGATTGTGGGGACTGAAGTCCAGTGTAAGTGTAACAGTCTGTGCAGTGTGAGAGTTAATATGATAACAGAGCGACCTCTTGTGGAGAGTAAGCAGAAGGGCAGGCACAGGATTCGTAACACATAGTATTTTCTTGTAAAACACACTCTAATAATCTCCAGTAATCTGTATTTACTACGTTGAAAAATAATTTTTACAGTGCGTTTTTATGACAAAAGAGTTTAAATTTAGCTCACTTCTGAGTACAAGTGTGTCCTATATATATATTCTTTTTAATGTGATTTTATTTTCATATTTTCTATTTTCATTTTAGTTAAAGTTTTAGTGATTTTATGGCATTTATTTATTTATTTATTTAAATTTGTCTATTTGGTTTTTAAGTTTTATTTTATTAACTTTTAGTTATTTTTGTACTTCAGCTTAAACAAAATGAAAATGAGGAATGTTGCCATGGCATGCCATGGAATGTTGCCTGAGTTTGGTTCCTCTGCAGTTTTTGAGCATGATTGTTGATGAATGTAGAGCTAATATGAATTAAAAAAGATTAATCTTATAATAAAACATTATTATAAATTATATATACATATTACATGCATGTAAATTGCATGTGTATGTAACAAAAGTCTTCTTCTGTGTATTTCACCTCCTCTTTAGCTCATTCCTCATCAGCTCTGACAGATTTCTCATGTTCCTCTGGATAAAAGCTACTACTGAACGCTTGAATGTGAATGTTATTGTGTAATCCAACAGCTATATTTATCGTGCTAGCGATAATGATGCAGCCTGACGATTCCTGGCAACAAGACACCAATTTAGAGTTTTAGTTGATGTTCGTTTGTCCCTGGTTTGGCAGCAGATGAGTTTGTTTGTGTGACTGCGTCTCATTGGCCGGCTGCGCAGGTGAAAGGCTTTCATGAGCTTCATAATGAATCTCATTTGAATGTGGTTGGAAGCGGATCCTGAGCTCTGGGGTTTCTGATGCTTTGAAGGTGTTTCTCAAGAGATTCATGCTGAGGAACGGCCAGAATTAGACCAAAACAGTCTGGAAACCTGCCCTAATGCTGCAAGTGTGTGTGTGTGTGTGTTTTCAGCATGGAGGAGTGTGAAGCGCTCTGCACCCGTATGGCCATAATGGTGAATGGACAGTTCAAATGCCTGGGAAGCATCCAACACCTGAAGAGCAGGTGAGTGTGTGTGTTTATGTGTGTGTGTGTGTGTGTGTGTGTGTGTGTGTTTTTGTGACACGAGGACACAAATTTGTATAATGACATGGGTATGACATAGGTATTACAAGGAGAAGGTGCCTTATGAGGACATTTCCCCATGCCCCCATATTTCAAAAGCTTATAAATCATACAAAATGAGTTTTTTTGAGAAAGTAAAAATGCAGAAAGTTTCCTGTAAGGGGTAGGTTTAAGTGTAGGGTTGGTGTAGGGTGATAGAAAATACGGTTTGTACAGTATAAAAACCATTATGCCTATGGAGAGTCCCCACAAAACATGGAAACCAGTGTGTGTGTGTGTGTGTGTGTGTGCGTGTAAGAAGTTAAGTCTCAGTTCATAAGTGTCAATCTGAATTGGATCTTCAGTCAGAATTTGAACTGGAATGACTGGAATTCAGTTCAAAGGAGTTCAACACAGACACACATTGAGGAATTTGTTGTAGTTCACAGTTTTTGACAAAATAAACAGTTACATCTCCAATTAGGCCTAATTATTACTTAATTTTTTTCCTTAAGCATTATTTTTGTCTTGTTTGTGTGAAACAAACATCTGAATATCCTTCAAACAAGATCGGTTTACTTGAGAAGCAAATTTATGGAAGATAATGAGACTCGTTTTCAGAGAAACAAGGAGAAAAATGTCAGTGTGGTGAGAAAAATATGCTTAATTCTTGATATCTCTGAACACAAGTCTGATTATTTTGCTTCTCAAGCATGTTTATCTCTGAATTGAGTTCTCTACTACTGTTACTGTAGAAACACTGAGTCTTTGACTTCCCTAATTTGGCCCTACTATGTGCACTACCATTCAAAATGTTTGGAGTCAGTAAGATTTATTTTTATTTTTAAAGAAATTAATACTTTTATTCGGCAGGGATGCATTAAATTGATCAAAAGTGACAGCAAAGACATAATGTTACAATAGATTTCTATTTAAAATAAATGCTGTTCTTTTGAACTTTCTGTTCATCTGTGAGCCCTGAAAAATTAAATGTATTACAGTTTCCACAAAAATGTGAAGCAGCACAACTGTTTTCAGTGTTATCATAGTAGTAGTCCATATAAACAGGTAAAGGAATAGTTAACCAGAAATTAAAATTTGCTTAAAATTCACTCATCCAAGATGTAGGTGAGTTTGTTTCTTCTTCAGATTTGGAGAAATGTAGCATTGCATCAGCAGTGAATGGGTGCCGTCAGAATGAGAGTCCAAACAGCTGATAAAAACATCACAATAATCCACACCACTCCAGTCCATCAGTTAATGTCTTGAGAAGACAAAAGCTGAAACAAATCCATCATTAAGATGTTTTCAACTGAATCAGGAGAGAAATCTGCACAGATCAAGCACCGTTTACAAGTCAAAACAGCTCTAACCAAATATGTGAGAGACAACAGGAGATGGACTTTTTTTTAGCCAGAAGTAACAGAATTTAAAAACATCATAATAGTGGATTTGTTTGTTACAATCATGCAGCTTTTGGCTTCTCAAGATATTTGATGGACTAGAGTGGTGTGGATTACTTGTGGATTATTGTGATGTTTTTATCAGCTGTTTGGACTCTCATTCTGACGGCACCCATTCACTGCAGAGCATCCATTGCTGAGACAGTGATGCATACAATGCTACATTTCTCCAAATCTGATGAAGAAACAAACACATCCCAATCTTGGACGGCCTGATGGTGAGCACATTTTCAGCATTTGTTCATGTTTGGCTGAAATATTCCTTTAACAATTTTTTGTACTGCGTTCAGTCATCACTCGATGTCCTGTTACAGGCCTTACATTTAATATGTGCCTGAATTTATCTGCTCCCTCTCTGTCTGTGTCTCTGGGTTGTAATTAATGATTGTGGAGGTGTGAGCATTAATGAGTGAAGAGGCAATTAAGAGCAGCTCCCTTGATGGAGCCTCCCCTCTCTCGCTCTGCTTTATCTTTTCTTGTTCATGCTGTCTAATGGAGCAAAGCAGTAGGACAAGATCTACAGCTCTCCATCACACGCCGACTCTCACTCCGTCGGCAGGCCTTCCTCATTCAGTCTTTCCTCTCTTCTTTCTCTTCCCTTCATCCCGTCGGTCCTCCTGCGGCGTGTTTCTGCTGCCATCTGTAGGACGGCGTCTCTCACCGTGCGTTCACTTCCCTCACACACTCAGCAGGGAACACACTTCATGTCATCAAACACAGGCCACGCTCGAGTCCCACAGACTGAAGGTTTGCGGTGCATGATCTGCTCATGTAAATAAACATAACTGCCTATATTTGAAGTGACGGTGTATAGGATTGCTTCTCTTTAAATATATGGTCTCATATTTCCCAAACGTGGTGTTGTTGCTGTAAGTGAGTTCTGATCTCTTGTATTGTCTTCACTCGTCCTGTGAATGATACAGCAAAGCAGAGATGACTTTGTCTTTGTCTCCGCTGACATTTGAATGTTCATTCATCTTTATAGTGAGAGTGCACTGCTGTAGGTGTTGTGAGTGAACGAGTTGTGCTCGACGTTATTTCCTCACCCTCATTTTTTAAAAACAAATGCAGTGACAGTTTGGAGATAAAATAAATCAAATCTGTTTCATTTGATTAAAAAAAAAAAAAAAAAACCTGCGTGGATATCCAGTTTTTTGTTCTAAAAATGTCATTTATTTCTGTGATCAAAGCTGAATTTTCAGCATCATTACTCCAGTCTTCAGTGTCACATGATCTTTCAGAAATCATTCTAATATGCTGATTTGCTGCTCAAGAAACATTTATGATTAATATCAATGTTGAACACAGTTGTGCTGCCCAATATTTTTTGTGGAAACTGTCACGTGTGTCATCTGTCACAGTATAAAAGTCTTCACTGTCACTTTTGATAAATTTTTAATGCATCATTGCTGAATAAAAGTATAACGTTTTTCAAATAAAGAAAATAAAAAATACAGACAACAAACTTATCTAAAATTAAACTGTAAATGTATATTTAAAGATATAATTTTGTGAGCTGATATTGAGAATATTCATATTCAAGTCTTTTTACATGTCCAAAGCATTTTTTTTTTTCTGAAAACTAACTATTATTACAGTTACGCACATATCAAAAACACAGTCCCTCATTGCACTGAAATTTGGGATGCATCGATACGAAAATTTTGGCTGTTGCCGATAACCGATAATTCTTTAAATATAAGTCCAAACTTTTATAGAATATTTGAGAGCCTAATTATAAAAAAAGTTTCATCATTAAAAGCCATTAAACATAAATAAACCTTAAGCAGCCTTACAAATTAATAAAATAATGCTTAAATAATGCAAAAAAGTCACTAGACATAACTTGCGAGTAAAGAATCAAAAGGCATGTGCCATGGATGAAACAGCATAGCCTCCACATGGACAACAATGAAATGACTTTAATTAAACCATATTGTTGATGAAAATAATAAGACGAAAATAAAAGTGGTGGTTATTATTAATAAAGTATCAAAGATTTTGAAAAAAATATTTTAAGAAGAAGATGTATCTGTTTCAAATAGCATCATTGCTGTTTTAGCTGTGTGCGCTGTTGCTCAAGAGCTGAATGAACACCGGTTTGTTAGCAGGTTGATTATGCTATATGAGAATCAGATATTTATACAACATAAACATAATATTGTAACTTATATATGGACAAAAAGACAAATGCACAAGTGAACCTGAACTAAGTTACACGCTAGTTAGATGTGTAACTCGTGGACGCGCTCTTGGCTCTTCCCATAACATATTTATTTATATTTTCACTCGTACAGAGTAAGTACTGCATTTAATAATAAATTAACATGTTTATGTTTACTATAAAAATGAATTAATGTACAGTATGTATGAAACTTCTTAACTGTTATGATAACTTAAAACTCCAAACCCTCATAATACATAACATAACATGATTATAGCATAAACTATGATTGGAAATCCTACTTAAAGGGTCAGTTCACCCAAAAAAGAAAATTTATTCAGCCTCAAGTTGTTGTAAACCGGTATGAGTTTCTTTCTTC
Source organism: Spinibarbus caldwelli (assembly GCA_039654775.1). Lineage (NCBI taxonomy): Eukaryota > Metazoa > Chordata > Actinopteri > Cypriniformes > Cyprinidae > Spinibarbus > Spinibarbus caldwelli. The sequence goes on from CM077220.1 coordinate 46,912,327, forward strand.
TGTTGAAAATGAAAGATGTGTGAAAAATGTTGGTAACCAAACAGTTGACTGTATCCATTGACTTCCATAGTATGGGGGAAAAAAATACTATGGAATCAATGGCTACCATCAACTGTTTGGTTCAACACATTATTAAAAATGTTTGGAACAAGTTGATGGTGAGTAGAGGATGACAGGATTTTATTTCTGGGTGAACTGTCTCTTTAAAATGGCCAAATATTGTAGCTTCACTTCACAGCAAGTGGAAAAGTGTAACTCAAACACACACCAGTCATTATCATTGTGTGCTTTTATTATTTTGAGAGCAAGCAGTTACTCTGATAAAATCATATTGATGCTGAGTGTTTATTAACACAAACCTTTGAGTAAACACACACTCGTGTGCACACACACACACACACACACACACCTAAACTAACACAAATAAACTGGCATCCAATAAAAGCATCTGTAAGCCTGTCAGTCGCCAATCAAATCGCTCCATTACTAGAGTCATTGTGCTCAGTGTGAGTTTTCGAGTTTTCATCCAATTTACTTAAAGAGTGAGTGTTTGTGTGTGTGTGTGTGTGTGTGTGTGTGTGATCCCACACCTCTGTGTCTTTTGTTCTTTTAACAAGAAAGATAAAAGCACTGGAGTGCTTCTAATGTACGTCAGTAATGTTGAGAGCGGAGGAAGTTTTTATAAGACAGCTACATTTCACAACAATCTACTGCTGCACACTTTATACAGACCATAAATTTGCTTCTACCTTTCACACATTCACGGTTTAGAAGGATGAAAATATAGTTTATCTCTGCTTTAGATGTGTATGCATGACACACAAACCTGACTTCTTTCATGGAATGGAAAAGAAAGCTGCTTTTTTTAATAAAAAAATGGAAGTAAATGTGAACTGAAACCCAATGAAACTACTTATGCAGGTTGTGCATTACATTCTTATAAGTCTAATAAAGCCATACATGGAAGTCTGTTTCCACCACAAAATATAAAAAAAAAGAAATGTAACTGTGATTGTCAGAATTCTGAAGGAAAAAGAAAGTTACAATTGAAAGATGTTAACTCAAAATTTAAAAAATCAGAATTGCAATTTTAACTATGAGATCTGAGAATAAAATTCAGAAGTATGAGATGTTAAATCTGAATCCTGGAATAAAAGTCAGAATTGGGAGATGTTAGCTAAAAGTTCAAAGAATAAGAATTGCAACATTAAAATCAACAAAATCACAATTCAAGGAATAAAAGTCAGGATTGGAAGTTTCTAAGACACTTTTGATTTTATTTCTCACAATTTTTAGCTATTATCTTGAAATTCAGCCTTTTTTCCTCAGAATTGAGGGATTATATCTTGAAATATAATATATTTTTTCTCAATTTTATATCTTTTAAGGCAGGATTGTGGAATGTTAACTTTGAATTCCAAGACTAAAAGTCAGAACTGTGGGATGTAAACTCAGAATTCGGAAGAAAATAAGTTACAATTGCAAGATGTCAACTCACAATTGGGGAAAAAAAATTGAATTCCAAGAACCAGTTAGAACTGCGGCATGATAACTAAGAAGTCAATGAAAAAAAAATGAATTGTGAGGTATTAACTCAGAATTCCGACAATAAAATATATAATTGCAAGATGTTAAATCAAAACTTCAAGACAAAAATTCAAAATGATGAAAAGTCAGTCAGAATTGCGAGATATAAACTCACAATTCTTAGGAAAATAGCCTGTGTTGTGAGATGTCTGTTTGTTTTCAGCGTTCAGCACTGAACGCATCGCATCTTCTGTGGAAAGAGAAAGTAGAAATAGTGATGCTTTATCAGACAGTGTGCAGGAACTTTTTCTTCTTCTTTGAAGTTTGTGGCAGTGTTGTTGAATTCTGCATGAAATGATCTGTGGTTCATATGTGCTTTGATCTCAAACTAATCCAGGTTGTGAAGATTTATCGCCTGTAAATCCGTGTGTGTGTGTGTGTGTGTGTGTGTGTGTGTGTGTGTGTTGCAGGTTCGGGGAAGGATACACGCTGATCATACGCGTGAGTGCTGATCATGCAGACCTGTGCGCGGTGGAGACGTTTGTGCGCGACACGTTTCCCGGCAGTATTTTGAAAGAGAAACATCACAACACACTGCAGTACCAGATCCCACAGGGAGACGGAGCTCTCGCACACATCTTCAGCCAACTCAACAAACACCAGCAGCTGCTGCACGTGGAGGATTACTCTGTGTCCCAGACCACACTAGACCAGGTACACACACACACACACACACACCTGACGTGTGGGGATCAGATCTCTGATCCTGCCCGGATCAGCTATACAAACATGAAAAGAAATGTGTCATCCAACATTTATATCTAGTATTTTGAAGAAGCTGTAAGTGAGGATGGGAATCATAAAATATGTAATGATTCTACTTTAGATTCTGACATTAGCATGCTTTTAAACGGAGTACTTATAGTAACAATATATTTTAAAAGAACACTTAAAGCTGCAGTCCATAACTTTATTTCTTTAAAAATGATCTGAAATAAATTTTTGAGCAAGTACATAACCAGCCAATGTTCAAAACTATCGCCTTTAGCCCGATTCACAACGGTTAGCTTATAATAATGTTTTCTAGCTTGAGTGGTACTGGTAGGAATTCACTGGAAATTTGTGCATGCCACGCGTCATGTCACATCTGTAAACATAAAGAAGTTGTCACCGCTAGTATAGGCTATATCGCATGTGAGGATGGTGGCGGATCCTTTATAGCCTTTTCTCAAAGCAGCTGGAATAATTAAATTTATCATAAATTCATTCATTTTCCAATCAATTAAATGTGCATCTGATTACAGATGGCCTACTGGGATTACACAATATTTGTATTTTAAAGAGAACCAATTCTAAGGAAGAATAATTTGCTATTGGGGTTAAAATAATTTCTTTATATGAAATTCAAATGGTATGACAATTAGATATTAGACTGTACAGAAATTTGTTTCGATCGTTAGATTTAATCACCATTGTAGCATGATTTATTGTAATGCTTTTTTCCTCAGTTGGTCAGAACAAAAGTGGCAGACTTGTTACTTGTTCAGATGACACACTGGTGCAGTGACTGACAGCCACACATACTCCTCAAAACATTAGATTCATTCGCGACGGAGCGGTTAACAACCTTAACAACCCACGTTAAGAAAATAATTCCGCAAATAACTGCAATTGCAGGTTTTCAAACAGAGTGTTTTTGACCCACTTAAGTAAGACTTAAGTACCTCTTTATATGTAATTTTATTATTACTTCTATTGTCTTTGAAATGTGGTTAAAGTACTGCTGAATGTACTGACAAGCATTTATAATAAAATAAATATACTTTAATGTAATTTCTATTGAAATTTCTGTCATGTATTTAAATATATTTGTAATTATACATTTGTAATAAGTTGCAATTATGAATATTTAAAATATACAGTATTAACTGTAATATTGAATAACACTACAGTTGAAATTATAATCAAGTACTTTACATATGCTTTAGTATGTTAGTCAACACATCAAAATAAGTGTACTGCTATAAAACACAGCAACGGCTTATTAAAACAATTATTTAAAATGTACTTTTAAAAAAAATTAATTTGATGTTATTACAAAGTGAAATTAAGCAGTTTAGATTTTAGATTTTCATTTTACATTCTTTTAAGTATGACAAAAGATTATTAATCTTTTAATTTGATATTATTTACACTTTTTAAAAGTGTGCTTAAGTGTGTTTAGAAAATCACTTAAGTGGCCTTTTATTTCATTAATATTACATGATCTGCAAGTACAGATTTGAAGTACACTACAAGTGCACATTCGACACAATTACTTATTTTTCATATGCTTGATGTTTCTGAATCTTTAAATAGAGTCAGTTTACCCAAAATTATCATATCATTCTTTGAAAAACAAAAGAAGATATTTTGATAAATGTCTTGGTGTTTTTTTTTTTTCCCCATTGTATGTTTTTCTCCATACATTGGACATCTGTGGTCACTGGTATCTTACTGTTTGGTTACCAGCATTCAGACAGTGTCTGCAAATAGCATCCATGCATGATTTACGTACATGAGTTTTCAGGTTTTGTTCTGGGGAAGTATTAAGCACTTCTCTGTCCCGTGTGTAACTCCAGCCGTCAGAAATGTCTTCTCTCCTCAGTGACTTTCATGCAACTCTTTCAGTGATTCTCCAGACACACCCGCTGTACAGTAAATGCTCGGCGACTGCAGTAAATCATCATTTGTCCGTCCTGTCAGCGTGAAGCGCTGCTCTTTACCTGCGATATCATTTGCAGTCTCACACACTCTATAGAGGGATTGAGTCTGAACTCCTGAGTGTAGTCTTTATCTCTGTGAGAAAGATCCCAACCTGGCGTGTTTCCTCTGAGCATATGCCCGCTGTCTCTCGCAGCACATGCCAATATTACTGCCAACTGAGAATCAAAACATATCAGCGCTGAAGACGACAGCAGATATAGCTAATGCTGGATGGGTTGCTAGCAGTGTTTGACATCAACTTTTTCGCTCGCCAGCCAATTTGGCTACTAAGCCATTCAGAACTTCTACTAACCGAACCAAAAACATCTGATATAAACCAAATTATAGACCAGAAATCAGTGCTAAATCTGATTCTGAATGATTGAACTGAAAGATTTTATCAATGTTTTGCAGATGAAATAAAATAATAAATCATAAAAAAATACTAATTTTGTTGTAGTGTAAAAAAAAAAAAGTATTTGAATTTAAAAAAAAAAAAAAAAAACACTGTGATACCAGACAATCATTGTTTTGTGGATTAAATTAAATTAAATTAAATTAAATTAAATTGGCTTCTCTTTAAAAAAAACTGTATTAATTTTGTTGTAATGTGGGGGGTGGTGGGGGGAGAAGCTTGATAGATTATTTTTAAAGATTTCAGTTTCAGTCAGTCATTGTTTGAGGTTAAAGTTAAAATGAAATATACAGTAAAATGTATATAATAGAAAAATAATTACTAATAATTAATCAATTTGATGGAATTAAAAAAAATAATTTTAAAGATGTGGTGCTATGATGCCAGACTGCTATCTATATATATATATATATATATAATTTTTTTTTTTTTTTTTTTTTACAAATTTTAGTCTGTCAATTGCATTACATTACATTACAAATTTCTCTTTGGCCCCATTGTATTTTATTTATTTTTTTTTTTATATGTATTTGAAGCAATTTATTTGAATTGTAAAGTCATAGCACTATGATGCCAGTCAGATCAAGAAATTACTTTTAAAGATTTCAGTTTCAGTCAAAATTAAATTAAACTAAATTTAATTACACTACATTAAATTAAATTACTAAACAAATGTCTTATTGGCTTCTCTTAAAAGCAGTTTTTGTTTTTTTTGTTTTTTTGTTTTTTTTGTAATTTGAATATTTGAATTGAATGTATTTAAATTTTGAAAACAAAGCACTGTGATCCCAGACAGATCAATACATTATTTTTAAAGGTTAGAAATGTACAAGCAGAAATAGACAATGTCTGCATTGTAGAAATGAACTATAAAGAGAAACAAAGAGATTGACATTTAAATGTGAGTGGTTTCTTCCTCATTTGACGTGTTTCTCTGTGTCTCTTTCAGGTTTTTGTGAGTTTTGCGCGGCAGCAGCGTGATGAAGAGGACGGTGCGTTTGAGAACAACGTGGACCTGAAAGATGAAATACAAACATCAGCAGCTTGAATCAAACATCAGTCAACGGAAACCAGGCACTTTACCAGAGTTATTTATTTATTTGACATCCAAATCTCCATGTAGGCCACCAAGATTTAAAGCTTTAAAACGTTGAAACCAAGAACAGAGAGAAAACCTTCAGGAAAACTCAGGGTCGTTTTTATATAATATTTTTATCAGTGAAATAATTTGCACTGCGTAACATTATATGCTTCATATTTTTAATGACTTATTTCCTTCCGCATTATATTTTTGCAAAAAGCAAAGAGATTATATATTTACATTTGTATTGTGTACTGGAACAAAAACTGAAGAACTAATTCATACTTTATTTTGGCATGATTTGGGGTTTATTTTTGACTTTATATCAAACAACAGAAAGAAATTTTAGCTTTATTGTCAATCTATTTTCTAGTTGTCACTTGTACTTCTTGAAAGACCACATGCATTGATTTTTGCTTTTGAATCTCAGGACTAAAATTTCATGCACTTTAGAGCAGCGTTTCACAACCTTTTCTGTCTTACATACAACTGTACAACGTCAATAAGGCTCAAGTATACTCTAATATTTTTATATTTTATACTGTAAGTCATATTTTCTCCCATAGGTTTTACAAGCAAAATCAAAATCTGTTTTGTCTTTTAGTCCACATGTAGCTGTGGTTGGGAATCACTGCTTTATGTCTGTAAAAAACACTCATGTGTGAGCGAAATGAAGATGATCTATCCAACAGGAAATGCAACAAGAATATTTTACCTCAGAGAAGATCTCAACACTTACTGTATGTGCTCTTAATTCTGCCGTTTATTCAGCATTTGTATGCACTCCAATGATCCTGTGCATCTGTCGCTCAGATGTTTGTTCTGCTTATTGCTTTATGCACAGACACACATTAAACATTTGCACACTCTGCCGAGCCTCGGATTTCATTTCACAGATTCAGCCTTTCCTTCTGCAGTCAGATCCAAAGACGCTCGCTTCAGCTCGTTTTCTGTTTCTTTTCCAGTCATGATCTTTAAGTAGCTGATTTTCTATTACATCTTCCTACAAGAAGCCACGCTGTTGCAGCTGGATCATCCTTGTAATGCATTAACTTTTCTCTCTGTAGCATATGCTTGTAAATGCGTATGAAGTGAGTCTTAAGAACTAGAAGAAGAGGCTTTGTTAAGCCACTCACATGGGCCTGTAATTGCACAGAGAATGGTTGTAGCCCCATAAGCTGATATTTGGACGCCAGCCGAGGCCGCATTTAACGTCGCCATTAGCATGAGCAAATTCCGGCATCAGTCTCAGTATGTGAGAGCGCTCAAGTCCTGACTTGAAGAGCAATTATAGAATAGCAGTTGAAAATGCTTAGTCCTGTTCACAGCCCCAGCCAAACTTGGCATTATTATATAGGAATATAATATGAAAGAAAAAAAAATTAATACTTTTGATGGTGAAAAGTTTCAGTACTTGTACGAGCAAATGCAAAAGCATTCAAATATACTTTTCCCCTCCCATCTTGCATTTTTTTCTATCACCATGTCCATTTAGGTACAGGTGGGTTTAATGTATATCGTAAATTCTTGATTAATTCGTAGAGAATAAAAAACTAAAAAAAAATGTACATTTGCATGCAAAAATTCACATTTGCACACAAGTTTTGCACTTCCCTGAGAAACTTTACGCTCGCTAGAAAAAATTTTGAGTTTCCTTAACAAATTTTGCTTTTCGAATGCAAACATTTTGTTCCCCCGAGAAACTTTGCATTTGCACACTAAAGTTTTGCATTTCCCCACAACAAACTTTGTTTGCATGCTAAAGTTTTGTCATTCCCCACATGAAACTTCACGTTTGCTCACAAAAATGTAATGCTTCCCAGAGAAATTTTACACTTGCTGGAAAAAGTTTCGCATTTCCCCAGCAAATTTTGCATCTGCACCCAAAATTTGTGTTCCTCCACAAGACAATTGCATTTCCTCAAAAAACTCCATTTGTACACTAAAGTTTTGCATTTCCCCACAAGATACTTTGTGCTTGCATTTAAAAATTTTGCATTGTCCCAAAAAACTTGTTGCAAAAATGTTGCATTCCCCTGAGAAACTATATGTTTGCTGGCAGAAGCTTTGCATTTACCCAAGAAACACTTTTTTTTTTTTTTTTTTTTTCTGTAAAATGTCCAGACATCAATAAGAAACACACACACACACTCACACATACGAGCTGCAGGCCTGTTGTTAAGTTCAATATCATTTGTAACCTTAAATTACAGCCTCTTTGCAAAGCTGCATTAAACTTTTCATTGCCACATACTCTTTTGTCTTCCTCTCTGCCTTTGTAAGGCGTCATTGTATTATGAAAAACGAAAAACACTATACAAATGCATTTGAAATGAATTTATTTCTGATTCTGTTCTGGAAAGATCATCATTCTTGGAATATTTAGTTAGGATCATTATGTTGAATCAGAGTAAATTACACAGCACTAATGTTGACTGTCCCGGCAATAATTATTTTTTTCTTTGCATTACATACTGTAGGCAGTGATTCACTGACTGAACTCAAATACTGAACCATCCCTGTGAGGAACATGCTTGGTTGTTATGGTAACTGTTAAGTCACATTGATATTGAGCCAGTAACAGCATTATGAATGAGGCAAACTATTTTGGCCATCACACACACACACACACACACACACACACACACACAGACTTACTTTCTTTTCAAATACACTGGTGAAAGACACCAAAGGACAACAATTAAGATGTTAAACTGAACCTAAACAACGTAAAATCACCTACTCACTGCTGTAAACTGCTTTGGCTTTAACGAGTTCCCAAGGACCACATCAATGCAATTAATGGTTATGAAAAATCGGTTTAATTACTTAATCTATTATTCATCAGGACTTGCTTTTATTAAATATTAAAGTGCATCACACTGCAACTCTCTCTGTCAGTTAGAAAATTGCATGTCACTTATTCAGTGTTTGCAAGGTCTAAAAATCGTTTGTAATTTTACCACTGCAGTGAATCTAATGCATTCTGAGATACAAGAGAGTGAGGAAACACAAACTAGCATCCCACTGACCCTCGTCCTCACAAAACCACACACTCACAGGGCATCAGACCTGGCGCCCAACGTAGGGTCAGGACTAGCCCAGCAGAAAGAGGCTGATTACAGTCTGTCGCTCTCATTCGCTTTCCATCTCTTTATCTTCGCTCGGTTTCACTCCACACGAGCCGTGGCACACTTTACTTCGGTGTTCAAACTGAAGCTCCAGTTTGAGGGAGCAGCAGGTTTTTCTGAGCCACAGGGGTCGATCTGCAGCCGGCCGGCAGTATTGAGGTTGTCAGCAGGTGTTTGGTGGACACAGATTTACACCAGCTGGCACCAAAACTTATGCAAGGTTCACTCTGTTACCTTTGAACATCTCTGTTAAATGTCAGCTCCTCTGTCTCTGCATGAACGATTCCTTCACCTGTTACTGTATTTGGCTAATATGGAAATTTTAAATCTAAGTCTATTTGTAAGCTTAATATTACTTGCATGAAAGATAAATTATAACCAAAAAAAAAAAATTAAAAAATTGTTGGTTTCCTTTTTTACTATTCAGTGAATACTTGTGAAGAAGTACACTTTAACAATAAAAAAGAGTACTTATGGAAATAATTTACTTTAAAAAATATTCTGAAAATATAAAAAAGTGCAATGTTTTCAGACACTTAAATGCACAATAATCATAGTTTATCTGTATACCAAATGCAATTATAGTAAAACTTTAGCATGCTTTTTTGACCCACTTAACTACATCTTTATATGTAATTTCATAAGTACTGCTATTGTCTTTCAAATATGGTTAAAGTACTGCTGAATGTGCTGAGCTGAACTTGTGTCATGTATTCAAATATTTGTAATTGCACATTTCTAATGATGACATTGCAATTTATTGTGTTTACATTATATTAACTTTAAATGTAATATTGAATAAAACACTACAATTAGAATTATAATCATAATTATTAAAGTAATAGTACTTTATTTGTGTTGTAATATGTTAGTCAACACATAAGTGTACTTATTTAAAACACAACATAAGTATTTAGACAAATTAAAATACCTTAAAACTTTAAATTTGATATTACAAAGTAGGATAAAGTTTTTTTTTTTTTCGTTTTTGTTTTTTACTTTTCAATGAATTAATTTCCCTTGTGAAGAAGTACACTTTAACATACTTTTGATGAGCACTTATTACAGGCATATTATTAAAGAATATACTAGAGTTGTTGTGTATATTGAGAAAACGAGAGGGCTGAGCACCGAACCCTGAGGTACCTCAGTGTTTAGCTGCTGTGATTAAAACACTCATCCCCTCCAAAATACCTTGAGGCTTTTACTCATGAAGTAGGACTCAAACCAGGGAAGTACAGATCATGTAAGGTGTGGTGGACCCTTTCGAAGGGCAGTGTGTTGTAGTAGTTTAGTTTTTGATCCGAAAATACAGCTGGGGATTTTAATGACAGTGCGCTGCCCACAGTAAAATGTACTGGGTTTTATTAAGCAGTAAAATGTTAATGTGGGCTTCGGGACCGGTTTTGGCAGAGCATGGATTTTGACATGTTTCTGAGTGACGGCTGCTGATATGCATGTGTGTGAATGAGCACAAAACCAAAATCAAGGGGAAGCAGGGACTCTTTACCAATTGATGGATCATAGCGGCTACAGGAAAAGTGCTCTAACAGATCTTTTGAGTATTACTGCCACATAAACACAAACACATAAGATTTGCCTTGTGATTCCAACTTGTTAAAAATTAAGAGATGTGAAGGATTTAAATGATTCAATTACAAAATCTTTTTAATTTTATTTTTAATCAGCAGCTTTTAAGTTATTATCCTTAATCATATCATCAGAGTCATATCAGAGTGAAGTAGTTAATTTTGGTTTATAGTGATACAGTTGTAGTGTGTGTGTGTGTAAAAAAAAAAACAAAAAAAAAAAAATGTGGTTTTTATAATCTGGCTTCATGGGCCAAGTTGCAACTTTTCTAGTAATTGCTAAACAATAGTGTTTGAATTGTTTGCAAATGACAACATTTCCACAAAAATATTCAGCAGCACAATTTTTTCAACCTTGATAATCAAAAATGTTTCATGAGCAACAAATAAGCATATTAGAATGAATCTGAAGGATCATGTGACACTGAAGACTGGAGTACAGTGTTGTGTGTGCTATCAAATAGTTACTAGCCATATTTTGTATATTTTACACACAATGTTCATTTATATCACCAGCCGTGAGTCACATCATTTTGTCCTCATTGGTAAGTCACTAAAAGTCGCTAAATGAATAACTGTAATTCCAGCCATTGGCAGATGTGTCAGAAGTTAATTTTGGTGTGTGTGTGTGTGTGTGTGTGTGTGTGTTTAACAGCTGTGTGAGAGTGTGTCGCTGCCCTTCTATCAGCAGTGGTTTTGCTCTCCTGCTGGTGATTGTGGCATCAGGTTCACAGGGCAGGACTGAAGGTTCCCACAACAATCTGTTCTCTCTCTCTTTCTCACACACACAAGTCCTTGTGTGCCATATGGATGCAGAGCTGCTCATGTCAGATCCTGCAATGAATGTGCATGGTAGATGAGCTCAAGCAGAACCTGTTGAGAGAGAATCGTTCCAGCACTTCAGAGGTGAGACGCCCTTGACCCATAAAACGTGCATGTGAAGAGTAAATTGAATGGTGTACACTCACATCAAATTGAGACTGTACTCATAATAGTTCACTATAATCGTAAATAATAAATATCAGCTGAATGACATGATGCTCTGTTTCACTAATCGTCGGGGAGAACCTTGGCGCTCATTCACCGAATCACTGATTCCAAACAAAAGATTCATAAAGGTGCTCCAAAGCAGTTTCGAAAGCATCCGTCTCAGAGTAATTTACATAAAACTACTGTTTGTAAGAATTCGAAAAGCGATTCGCCTCGCTTTTTCGCATTGCGCTCAGTGTGAAACTGCCTTAACAACAGGAGCTTGTCCATGTTTCCTGCGGGTGGTAGGTCCCAAGTGAGACGCTACATCTCTCTCTGTTAAATGAATCTGACCAAATCAGCAGCGCAGAGACAGAAACACTCACTTTATAGCATGAAAATCTCATCTGACAACATTCTCACACACACTTGTGCTGTTTCTGATAGCAGGTGTGTGGAATGGAAAGATGGATTGATCAGGTTCTTGAGTAGGTGGATGCATTGTGTTTCTGAAGGTCTTTGTGATGTGAGGTGTTTGATCTGTGTGTGTGTGTCTACAGTCATCCATTATTCCAAGAAATGAACTCTCTGTCTGTGTGTGTGTGTGTGTGTGTGTGTGTGTGTTTGTGTGTGTGTGGTGATGTTGTTGATGCTGCACAGATGGTAACTTGGATTCGACTAGCGAGGTTTGCTGTGGTTGCAAGGTGAGTGGTGTCACGAGGGCAAAGGTCGTGAAACTACACACACAAGTTTGGTCAAGATGAGGAAACCCATCTGCCCAGTTTGGTTTCAGTAAACCAACCCTCATCCTATATTACCAGCAGGAAAGACACACACGTTCACATCAAACTGAGCTTCTGTCAGATTCAGCTCTTCTGAAGTACAGCTAAACATGTACACGCATTCTCAGAAGATTACAGTGCTGCAGGTTTGATGGTTTCCTGTCTTTATGTAATGGAACAGCGCCACTTAGTGGCCAGTCTGTGAAGTGATTTTTTTTTTTTTTTGCTCTGCTCAGTCTTGTTATTATTAGGGCTCTACACAGCACAGCCTCTATGTGATTTTCTTCTTCATTATTTGTCATGAACATTAGATGCTGTAAATCCCATATATATTATATTTAGTAGGATTATGCACCATTCAGAATGGAAATGAGGAAGCCTTTTAAATTCCAGTTCATTACCTGACAGAATGCAGATTTGAATTTAGGGGAGTATTAAAACAAATTGAAAATCAAATAAATTAATTCTTAAATGTTGGTCCAAAGTTGGTTACTCCACCCCAAAATGAAAATTTTGTCATTAATCACTTACCCCCATGTCGTTCCAAACCCGTAAAAGCTTTGTTCGTCTTCGGAAAACAATTTAAGATATTTTGTATGAAAACCGGGAGGCTTGTGACTGTCCCATTGACTGCTAAGTAAATAACACTGTCAAGGCCCAGAAAAGTATGAAAGATATCGTTAAAATAGTCCATCTCCCATCAGTGGTTCAACCGTAACTTTATGAATATACGAGAATACTTTTTGCACGCAAAGAAAACAAAAATAACGACTTTATTCAACAATTCGCCTCCTCCGCGTCAGCATAGCGCCATTTTGGAGAATATCTGCTGGATGCAAATAGCGTATGCTGTTCTGTCAGCCGCATCACATGGATACGCTGTTTTCATTCAAATCAAAGCGTAAATAAACGTAGAAAACATATCCGTGTGGTGCGGCTGACACAGAACAGCATACGCTATTTGCATCCAGCAGATATTCTCCAAAATGGCGCTATGCTGACGCTATGACGTTATTTTTGTTTTATATATGACATCCGTAAACACCTCTTTTAGTAGCTTAGATTGCATAGGGTCTGACATACATGTTGTTGGTTTAGATGATTTAACAAGTTTATACAATTCTTCCTCTCCTATAGTAGAGAACGAGTGGAATTGTTCCTCAAGGGATCTATAGTGCACTATCTGATGTGATACTGTAGCTGACGGCTGCATGGTTTACAATTTTATCTCTAATAGTATTGATCTTGAAAGTAAAGAAGTTATAAAATCATTACTGCTGTGCTGTTGGGAAATGTCAGCATCTGTTGATGCTTTATTTTTGTTAATTTAGTCACTGTATTGAATAAATACCTGAGGTTCAGTTTGTTTTCTCCTAAAAGAGACTAAAAGTAAGCAGATCTAGCAGCTTTTAATGCTTTTCCAGCAGATCTAGCAGCTTTTAATGCTCCATGCATTACGAAATACCTCTAGTTTTGTTTTCGTCCAGGTGCGCTTCATTCTCCGGTCTGCTCTCTTTAGAGTGCGAGTAAGCTCATTATACCACAGTTTTCTTTAACCTTCTTTAAGTGTAAGGGAGCATCCATGTCTACAACATCAAGTTTTTCTGAGCTATTGGATATGCTGAGGAATTGTAATAAATCAGGAAGATTATTTACAAAGCAGTCTTTTGTTGTAGAAGTGATGGTTCTAGATGAATTTACAGCTTTAGCTATATGGAGTTTACACAAGACTAGATAATGATCAGAGATATCATTGCTCTGCTGCAGAATTTCAACACCATTGACATCAACTCCATGTGATAATATTAAATCTAAAGTATGATTATGACAGTGAGTAGGCCCTGTCACGAGTTGTCAGTAGAGTTAAGAATGTCTATAAATGCTGATCCCAATGCATCCTTTTCATTATCTACATTGATATTAAAAATGAAACCAGACTTTTGTGAAATACTGACAATATTGCTATAAATTGTAGCAACACCTCCCCCTTTCCTTTTGGATGTGGCATGTTTATAAAAGTAATCTTGGGGGTTAGACTCGCTTAAAATGATGTAATCATCTGGTTTTAGCCAGGTTTATGTCAAACAGAGCACATCTAGGTTATGATCAGTGATCATATTCATATCATTTACAAAAAGCGCTTTTGTAGAAAAGGACCTGATATTCAGTAAGCCAAGCTTTATCATTTGTTTCTCTGTATTATATATGTTTTTTATTTATTTATTTTATTTTATTTTTTATTTTTTTTTGAACATCAATTAAATTGTTACTCTTAAATTGGTTTGGACGTTTTTTGTATTTTCTATTTCGGGGAACAAGCACAGTCTCTATAGTGTGATATCTAGGTGAAAGAGTCTCTATGTGCTGAGAATTAGCTGACTTCTGTGACGTGAGGCGGCTAGCAGACAGTCGGTTTAGCCCCAGTTAGTCAAGTATGAACTCTAAGACTATGTGCCATATTTCTAGAGAGAAGAGCGGCACCACCCCATCTGTTTTCAACAGGTCAGGTCTGCCCCAAAAACTTGTCCAATTGTCTATGAAACCTATGTTATTCTGCGGGCACCACTTAGACATCTAGCCATTGAGTGACAACAGTCTGCTATTCTCGTCACCACAGTGTCTGCAAGTTCACACACCTCTTTGATGTTATATTTAGTGATCTCCGACTGGCGAAGTCGAACATTATTTGTGCCAATATGAATAACAATCTTACTGAATTTATGTTTAGCATTAGACAGCAAATTTATTTACTGGATTTTGTCAAGGGTGATGATAATGTACAGTTTGGTCTACAGAAGTGCATCATCAGCATATGACTTAAACTTTGAAAAACTGATTTTTATAAAACATGGCATATACATGGTGTCTGAATTTGGAATATCATAATACTGTTTCTGCCATATTAAGATGCATCTGCGGGATTTATTCTTACAAATTCTGCAATTGTGGTACATTTCTCAAAATTAACTGAACCCTGATAATTGCTGAAAATTTCCCAAAAGAGGTTTCTTGAGTTAATCTTTGAGCACACTGTAAGAAAGTCATGGCAACGTATCTTTTCCCATTACTTTGAAATAATTTAACAAATGTCAACTTATTTTTAAGTTAAATAAGATTCAGCTAGGCAATATTTTTAAAAAAGAAAGAAACAGTAAAGAGTTGAAATTACTTGTACAGCCAAGTTTTACACTTAAACATTTAAAGCAGAAACTGAACATAAGTTTAAGTACTGTATGTAAATTAGTGTCAAGCGAGTAATTATAAACTCAAATTTTGAAATCAAAAGAAACAAAATGAGTAAAATTTGGAAAAAAAAAAACTAACAATTCTACAAACACAGTGGTTTTAAGTAGGTTAAATTTACTGAAAAAGTCTGAGGCAGATTTTTCTGAGGCAGTAATTTTGCCAGATTTTTCTAAAGTAAACTGAAATTTACAGTACCCAACAGGCAGTGTGTGTGGTGCGTTAATCACTCTCATAATTGTGATAAATGTGTCTTTATTTTATTTATTTTTTTATAGTCTATATATGTCTATTTTTGTGGGTCCAACAGGAGTACTTTAGAAAGCAGTGATAAAACAGAATTTGATAAACTTCTTTATAGCCATTTTTGTTGATTTTCCCAACTTATGTTTGATGGATAAGTTAGCACTAATGAACATGCATGCACAATTTCAACTTCCTCCATCAAATGGTTGAAGAGTTACAATGGTGTTGATGCATCTGCTCAGTCATTACATTTATGCATTTTTTTAATTTATTTTTTTTAAACATGTAGAAGAAGGTTATTAACGTAAAAAAAAATGTTAAAAAATAAATAAATAAATAATAATAATTACTTCTTTCCTAACAATACCAAACCAACCCAACCAAAAGTTTCATTTGGTTCAGACAAGGTGTATAAAACTTAGAAAAGACCACACAGAAATTCCAGAGAAGGAGTAAGACATCAGAACAGTCCTGGAGCCACCCAGCTTAGAGGAGCTGGTGGTCATGTTTGAACCGGTTCGGTTCTGAGCCTCAGTTCAGTTGAGTCATTTCCAGTTCCCAGTGGATTTTAATCCCAAATCCACCCTTCAGACGAGCGTTTGCTGACTAACCGCCAGAGATTAAACTGCAGGATTACTCTGGTGCCGCTTCATATCTGGGCGTGTGAGAGAGACATATTTCTCACTTAAACATTTATTATTTTGTCTGTTTAATAGCTGGTGCCTCGGCCCATAAATATCTATAACAAAAAAAAAAAAAAAATAGCCTTGTTCTTCAGAAATGATAATAATGTGACTAATTGATTAATTAGTTTTTTTTTTTTTTTTTTTCTCCAGAAATGTGACCGTCCAGAAATGTGACCGCAGCTCTGCTGTTTTCAAAAAAAGTTACAAGCTACTTTTTCATGACTGACAGTCAGTGTATGTCTGGGTTTTAGTGAATCGGTTCGTTTAGATTATGTATGTTCAGAGTTCACTGATTCAAATCACTGAACAGAAAAATATTAAGGTATAAAATAGTATTCTACTATGTTTAAATGCAGTATTTTTTGTTCAGGAAAACTGTTCAATTTGTTGCCCATAATCAAGACTCTTTCCTTCAAAAAAACTTTTTTTTTTTTTTTTTAATTAAATTATTTGTCACACTTTATTTTAAGGTCCAGTTCTCACTATTAACTATGACATTTGCCTCAAAAAACTCCTAATTACTGCTTATTAATAGTTAGTAAGGTAGTTGTCAAGTTTAGGTATTCGGTAGGATTAGGGATGTAGAATATGGTCATGCAGAATATGTGCTTTATAAGCACTAATAAACAGCCGATATGTAAATAGGCATGCTAATAAGCAACTAGTTAATAGTGAGAATTGGTCCCTATACTGAAGTGTTACCAATTATTCTTGATTGTTAAATTAACCTGATGCATTTTTAAAATAGTTCAGTCAGAAACTTGATTGTATTTTAACTTTTGTTAGGGTCATATCAAGTACAAATAGCTTATATTTTTATAAGATCAGTTGGCATTTTCACTTTTTAGAGATCACTATATATATATATATATATATATATATATATATATATATATATATATATATATATATATATACACACACACACACATTACATTTAGTCATTTAGCAGACGCTTTTATCCAAATCGACTTACAAATGAGGACAATATAAGCAATCAAAACCAACAAAAGAGCAACAACATGCAAATGCTATGTCAAGTCTCGGTTAGCCTGCAGTACACGTAGCAAGGTTTTGTTTTGTTTTTGTTTTTCTTTTAAAGAAAACTATTAGATAGAATAGAAAAAAGAAAGCTAGTGTTATTTTTTCAAGAAAAGCTAGCAGTTAGAGAATAAATATGCAGTTGATAGAGGGTCAAGTGTGTGTGTGTGTGTGTGTGTGAGTGTGTGTTTTAAATAAAAAGAAGACAGATAGATAGAAACAGAATTAGAATAGAGAGTACTAGAGTTAGAGGGTCAAATAAAGATCATATATATATATATATATATATATTACTAGTAATTAATTAAGGTGAATTTAGGTAAAAAGTTTGTATGTATGAATTTTGGTGAGGCCAAGGAATTTATATTATACATTTTTAACTTAATACTGCATGCTTAAAAACTGTTTATAAGTTCAAATCAACAATTATTTTGTAATTATTATTTATAATTTATATACAACTATGTATAAATAAATTATTAAATAGTAGTAGATAGCTTAGTATCATCAGTATATGATCCATAAGATTTAAATCAGAATAAAACTTATACAACTAAATCTGGTTTGTGTGTGTGTTAATGTAAATGCAAATAAAGGTGTAACCTCACATTATATAATACAAATTAAATAAAACATGACAATTGTTTAATTTAGGAAAAAATCTATTGTAGGATTATACTAAAATGTTACATAACGTACAAAAAAAAAGACTTGAATTGAATTGATAGGAAGATCTACAAATCTCAGTTTTGTATGACACATCTAAATTATTATAACATCATGTAGACATTTATTTCACATATGACATCTCATAAACATGAACTGTGTTATAACATCTTGGTGGCATTTCTTTTTGCTGTGCAGGCATTGGAAGTAAAAAAATGGCAATATGGAGGCATAGCAGGGCCGTAAATACAAACAGCTATGCCAACATCTTGCCATATTTTCTCTCCCCATCTGAACACGTTCACGTCTCCTCTAGACCTGATGAACAACTTCACATCAACAACGATTTTACAATTGCCTGCTGTAAAACCTGTTTGGCTGGAACCCTAAAAACATAATGTGTTTACCATATATATTCATTAAAAAAAAAAAAAAAAAAAGACTTAATGTGACTGAATCAACCTGAGGCAATAGCCTTTCCTATTTTCACAGCATCAAAAACAATCAAAGCAACATCAGAATAAGTGAAGTTAACTAAATAACATTCTATATTTCTCAAACTGCATCAGTTTGAGTCTGTTTCACCCATAACATTGATTGTTTTTAGGTTAAAAGTAAATCATTGTAACAATAGCCAATAATACTAATAGAGGTAATACTGAACCTAAAAATACATTTCGAAGGGTCAGTCTCATCATATTTCTCCAGTTGATTAATCACAGTACATCAGGACAATTCTGTTTTATTAAAAGTTTTCTTAAATGTAATGTTTAAATGTGAAAATAAGGCGCTAAATATGCTCTACTTTGCATACCTTTATTATAAATCTGAACACTGGATAAAGACATATTAGAGTTAAAAGTTTTTACAGATGGGATTTTAGATCTATTTTTATGACTCCATAAATAAGAAAATACGATCAACAGCCAGGAAGAAGAAAAAAAAAATCAAGCGAATGATATGAAACTCTGTAGATATAAAAAAGTAAAAACTTAATATAGACATGAAAAAGCTATTAAATATTTCTTTCTTTTGCATTCTTTCTTTCTTTTTCTCTCTCTCAGTTTAAAAATAAAAACTCATTCTGAGAAAACATTTTCTCAAGATATGTAGCTATTGTAGGCTAATTTAAATCCACTGGCACAACTAGATAGGCCAGATGCTATTAAAATAAACACTTAAATGTGTATTTTTGATGTTTTCCTTCCATTACGGAATCAAAATTGACCCGTGCATAAAACAAATGTTTAGCCCGTAGTGTTATAAAATTCAACTCTGTAAAACTATGAAAAAGGTTTCTGAGAAAATCATACTAATGAAGGGCAATAAAAATCAACTCACCTGCGGCTTTTGAGTCTGAAAGCACATCTTTCTCCTCTAGATCATTTCTCCCGCCGATATTTCAGTAATCTCTTTTCTGTTCGCGAGTCTCTCCGAAGCTCCTGCTGGAATGAGTCGAGCTGCTTCCTCTGCAGGGTTTTTCTGAATGAGGTGAGTCAGCAAACTCCAGCGTGCTCAGGTGTGTTCAGGTGTGTTTGGCGCGTTCACGTCACCGCGGCGCCGCGCCCAGAGCAGAGTGCGTCAGGTGTCAGCGCCGCCGGCTTTCAGGTTACACTGGACTGAAGATGCTTTCAGATGCTTTTAAAAGCAAAGCTCTGCTGCTGCTTCTTCTCACGTCTGTGTGAATCACGCGTGGTCTCGGTCCCTCATCTCTTGGGGTGTGAGCTAGACTCTTGGAGGGGGTCTCGTACTGAGTCAGACTCGATTTTATGGATGAATCATTTAATGATTCGGCAAACTTTTGTTCTCCTGCTGAAGCTGACCGATGCGTTGTCAACCATTTACCCTCCACACCTTTATTAACTAGTTCTTAACCTCTTCAGACCCTGCTGCCTCATATGAGCGCATTATATTTTAGTGAATTTCTCAGAGACTCTTCATGCCACAGTAAGTCTGGATGTCCTGTACAGAGCACATTCAGGGCTTTTCAGAGATACCAAATGATTGGATGTTTCACCATGACCACTCCCTCTCCTTGGTCTTCAGAAATGTCTGAAATTAATTCAGTGACACTCTTATGGAAATATGAACGTATTTTGTAATTATCATTTAAATGTCTAATTTTTAAACTGTGTGTCATAAATCAACATCTCAGGAAAATGTTATGTGGTTTCAAATCAAAATATGACTTTCTGTTACGAAACAGGACGTTGATTTCATACATGTGCTCATATGAGGACACCAGGACTAAAAGCATGTTTATTGCACATTTTGGGAGACATAACAAATGAATAGGGAAAGAAATTATATTTCAATATTCTATGAAATATTATATATTATTATGAAAATCGTGTAAATTATTACTCCCATTATTACACTTCTTTTTTCATTACGTTGCCCCAAAAACACATTAATATGCAAATTAGATTTAGTTTATAGATACATTGTATATAATGAGAAAACCCGTTTATGGCCTTTTACACACATTTTGCAGAAAGAAAAATTGTATATCGAATCATTCTGATATAACATACTTGAGAATCATCTTTATACAAAGTTTGGTTAAAAAAAAAAAAAAAAACATGAAAACTAAAAATGTATTGGTGATTTAAAAAAAATCTATTGTTTTTGCCTATGCATGTATCTTTTTATTTATTTATTTATTTATTTATTTTTTAAAGAAATTGAGTTTTTACTTTTTTTTTTTAATGCTCTAAACAATGTAAAGACATGAAAAAAAAAAAAAAATCCTGAAACTTTTTTCTCGTGTCTTAAGAGGTTAACACTATATATTTACACCCGACTGAACACTCATCGAGTTTCTCATTCAAAACTCCATTTACAACATACACTCTTCAAAATAAAGGTGCTTAAAAGGTTCTTCACACCTATTCCATAGAATAAATATTTTTTGGTTCCACAAAGAATAATTCAGTCAAAGGTTCTGTAAAGAACCATCTCTTTCTTACCTTTTTATAATCTGAAGAACCTTCTTTCGCCACAAAGAACCTTTTGTGAAACAGAAATGTTAGGATGATGGAACCAAACTTTATGGAACCATTTAGATAAAAAGGTTCTTCTATGGCATCATGAAGCACCTTTATTTTTAAGAGTGAATGTATGTCCACCTTATTTTGAAACGCGAAATGTGCAAGACTTCCGATTTATAAACCGCTAAATAACTAAGAAACTAAAGATAAACAGTATTTGCACTACAAACCAGTGTGTTTATGATTATAATAATGCATTAAAATAATATGATAATGAATATCAGATGCAGTATCAAGCAGCATAATGTTTTTGTGAAGGTAAAATGACTGGAAACGAACGACACCGGAAGTTTCGCACATTCAAATTACAAATGGCGCGCCAGCTCTTACTTAAAAATAAAGAGTCTGTACTGAAAGATTTGCACTTAAAGGTAAAGAGTGATTAAAGAGTTTGATTAAAACCGCTTATATTGCAGATGAACGACTAAGTAAACTGGCTTAGGCATCGCGACTCACTAGTTTAAGTTGGGACTAATTGTCTGCTAACATTTTACAATTGGCATGAATTTTAACACTTACTAATACATTATTAAATCAAAGTTGTATTTGTTAATATTTTGACCTTAACTAACAATGAGCAGTTGTAATTTCATAAACTAATGTTAACAAAATTAATGAAATGTAATGAAATATATTGATAATTGTTATTCAGTGCTACTTAATGAATTAACTAATGTAAACTGATGGGAGCTTATGGTAAAATGTTACCAGTAGGGTAGCAAAGGGGTGGAACATTTCTGGAAACTTTCCAAAATTTTCCAAAATATTCTGGAAATTTTTCCCGGAAATTTACCAGAAATTTTCCACCCCTTTGAAACCCTAGTTACCAATAATAATAACAGATACATGTTAATGAACTAATGCTGTTACCTAACCAGTCGTCTGACCAGCAGCAGACGTCTCTCTAATGCCTCAAAGATCTCACTGGAATCCTGATCCTGAAAATGAGTGATTATAATAATAATAATCATCATCATCAGACTGTTGGCCTAATTTCTGGCTGAGGTGAGTCACTTCCTGTGCCAAACCCATTTGCTGAATCCCACCTGGATCCTCCCACATTTCAAACATGAAAGACGTCCATCCGTGCGCAAACCGCCAAACCCAAAAACGCCCAGCAGCACGGCCCTCCACTTTCCATTACCTACAAAAACTGCAGAAAAAAACACATTGTATCAATCTATACGCCTTAATTCCTCAAGCAGTAAGTGTGTGTGTGTGTGTTTTATTGGCATAGTTACACACACATATTTCCCCATGAAGGCACTTTCTAAAAATCTACTTGAGAGAGAGAGAGTATCATATTTGATACATGAGGCTTTTATGGCTCATATAGTAAGAATAAAAGGGAAAATAGCTCAGTTTTATTCAGAGACTCAAACTGAGCGAAAATATGCAATTTGGTGCACATGGGGCATTATTTATATGATGAAATTCTGATACTTGGAATGTAAATCAATGAGATCTTTAGCAGATACTTACATAAAATTATATAAATACCATTCGTCACTCTATATCTCTAACAATATGTCTTAGTAAGATGAGATTGAAATGGTCCAAACATGATCCAATGCAATGCACTACAATGATGACTGAGGGATGAACAAAGTTCCTCAAAAGCCTCTTGATCGGATTTGAGACTCATTGATTTTTCTAAGAAATGATTCATGGAGAATCAAGGAAAGCCGAGCTGCTTCAGTAAGTGTTCATCTGGAAATATGACTAAACTTTTTCAGACGTTTACTTGATAAAAATCAGTCAAGATTTTAGCAGAAAGACGTGAAGCAGCAGCTGAAGCTGGAAGCAATTACACTAAAAGAGCTTTTACTTGATAAAAAGTGTAAACGTATTGTGTACAAAAGGTTTAACAGCAAAGTTTTGCTCATTTAGAGGCCGTGTGATGCAGTGTGGGTTAAACAGCAGCGTTTTAGGCCGATTCTCCTAATGTAGGGGCTTTATTTGTGAGCTCAGCAGAATGAAAGTCTGAATCTCACCTACTTCACAGTACTTTGAGCTCCACGTGTGAATCACCTTCAGTGACCCAGATGGGCTGATCTTCTCCCGTCCGCTCCGCAGGCCGAGGCTTGACTCACCGAAAACAACCCAATCTGCCGAGTCTGGCTGTGTGTCATGTAAGGAAAACTCATGTGGGGATCATAAAGCTGCTGGCGCGGAGCTGGAGCGAGTCGGGTCACACCGCCGCGGCCCGGCCGAGTGTTGTGTCATCCACACATGGTTGTGATCAGACACTCGTGACGCACGTTTGCTCACTGCATGAATCAGCTCTCGAGCTGCGAACGGAAGTTATGCTGCTTTATTTTTGATGTGTTTCACTAGTCTGTGTTCTTATCATCGTGGGGAAAAGTTCATGCTATTCGTGTAGCTCAAAAATCAAAGGTCAAACAAATATGACCCGGTTCACACTATACAGCATATAGCGGGGCATGTTGTCACACTATGTGGGGTAAACTGTCTCCATGGGAACTTGAGAGGGATAGCTTTTTTTTTTATGAATGCAGTCTAAAACATCTTCCAACACTTATGTCTAAAAGAAATTGTAGTGAATATATAACATAAACATGACAACTTGCCCCTATCAGAGAAAACAGTTCAAATCAACCTTGATCTTTCATATTTAATTTTTTGTTGTTGTTTTTGTTGTTCACACTTTTACTCAACAGCTACAGTACATCAAAAATTGGAGGATATTGGAAAATCATCCACTTTGAAATATACATTTAAAACCATCAATCATTTAAACAAAACAGTTAAGAAGATACTTATATATTTTTGTATATACACGTTTTATAGCCTAAATGTATTAACATAATCGTGAATCAAATGTCAAATAAATATAATAACCATTTTTAAAATGTAGCCTATACTTAAACAGACACACGCACGCACACATATATTAAAAACGAGATTGTGCTGATTCCCGTCCTATAATTTAACATCTATTAAAATGACTGCAAAATCGAAACACATGTAAAATGAATCATTTTTCACTACTTCGGATTTTCTTTTTCCCTGTCACCTCTAAAGGATGATGGTTATGTAGATGGTCATATATATATGTGTGTGTGTATGTATGTATGTATGTGTGTGTATATGTTTTTTATGGGTTTTTTTTTTTTTTTTTTTTTTGCATGTTTCTTTTGCATTTTGTTTTCTTTTTTACAATTTCAAAATATATATTTTATGTCATATATTTTCAGCTCATATATCATAAATTCAGCTCATTTGATTTGAAGGAGTGTGCTGTAGATAGCCTCACCTCGTCTGGATCCGCGGCGGCGTCCCTGAATCCAGATCTGCGCAGAAGTTTGTTCCAGACTCGAGAATCGCCTCCAGCTCACCTGATTCTGATCGCAGCACATTCACAGAGCCTTATAAACACCTTCAGAGGGATTCCCTGGAATCTGGCTGAGACTTCCC
>CM077220.1:46941935-46951935 GCA_039654775.1 Spinibarbus caldwelli
AAAAACAAAAAAAAACAAACAAAAAAAAAAACAAGTGGGCTCCCCCAAAGTCCACGGTATAGTTCGAACACTGAGCCAAAATCATCACAATTAAAAGAACCAAAGACTTAAACTACTTCAGTCTGTGTGCATTGGATTTATTTAATACACAAGTTTCACAATTTGAGTTGAGTTAGTGAAATAAATGAACTTTTCCACGACATTCTAATTCATTGAGATGCACCTGTGTGTGTGTGTGTATATATATATATATATATATATATATATATATATATATATATATATATATATAAACATTTATGGTACTACTAACGCAGATGTGTTCACTCTTTACTTCTTAGTTTGTGGCATTTATAAATATGATGTGCTACCAAAGAGAAAGTAGGTCCTTCACCAAGTAATATTCTTAATTTATCATTTTCATGGAGTGACTGGAGCTCAGGGATAATCTGCTGTATTTCACTGTACAGTGAGTCTCTTAAGGACGTGTATTTGTCACAGTGGAGGAGAAAGTGTTCCTCCGTCTCAACTGATCCAGATCTACATTCATTACAGATTCGCTCTTCTTTAGGGAACCACATCTCTCTCTCTCTCTCTCTCTCTCTCTCTCTCTCTCTCTCTCTCTCTCTCTCTCTCGGCGCGATGAAGGTGCGCATGCAGCATCACTGGGGGCGGATTCCGCTGTCATTGACAACCCGCCAGAAATCAAAGCCTGAGGACCGGATTACATCACAGGCTCGCGCTGGGCTGGGTCTGTCCACTGCAGGTGTGATCACAGGCTTTTCTCGGGAACTCCCTTCCAGAGGCTCTTCCCGCGGTGCGCCTCCACGCATCCATCGCCCCGGGATATAATGGAGGAATCCCACTCATGACACTCGCGTTTGGGACGGACTTCATCTGCTTTGAGTCCCGGTGAAACTTGTCCAAGGAGCTGGCACGCAGAGGGAGCAGAGCTCGTACAGAAATGCCTGTGTTTTCTCCAGTTCTGACTCGTCGAGAGTTTCTTCTTCTTCTCCTCATATGTCTTGTTTTATTGCCCCGTTTGCAGTGTGCTGGATCGGTGAGTGTCTCGTATGAGGTTTGCTCAATGCATGTAATTTGGTGTATATCTTAGCATACTCTCTCTCTCTCTCTCTCTCTCTCTCTCTCTCTCTCATTAAAGCGCAAGCAGCCACCTGGTATTGAAATATTAGTTTCCGGACAGTCCAACACTGTAACCCAGAAAGGTATGAACTGTTCTCCAATTGCTTTCATAGAGTTTCTGTTTCTAATAACTCTTGGTTTACTGGATGTGTATGTGCGTGTGTGCGTGTGTGTGTGTGTGTGTGTGTGTGTGTGTTTTAGTTCTCACAACAGATGGCAAAGAGTGCAAGTTTCCTTTTCGCTTTGGCGGGGTGATTTATCACCAGTGTATCTCTATGAACTCTCACAAGGCCTGGTAAGTGCTAACACACACCTGCAGTACGCACACGTTCAGTGTCGCTGTCCCTCAACTGTTATTTTTCAGTAATTGTAGAGAAATAACCCTTAAACCGCTGACCATCAAACCCAGTCTCAGGTCTCAAAGCCCAAAACTCCAGCTGCAGCAAATCACAACCAGACTCACAAAGAATCTGCATGCGTAGAATTTGTTTGTTTATTAAATAGTTTGGCTAATTTGATGTTTTCGTGTACCGATAATAGCATATACTCTCAGATCCATGTTTATCTGTTCAACTAACTAATAAATCAGCAGAGAAAAGGCAATCAGTTTATAACCAAACTCAGTCGTAGGTCGGTAGACGTTCTGAGGATCTGGTTTGGGATGAGTTAGAACCAGAGAAAATATTTTGTTACTGGAAATAAAAGAAACAAAACTGGAATAAAATAAAATATAAAAAATATCAACTTATTTTATTTCAGCTAGTTCCAATGGCAACATTTATTATTTTCATTTAGTTTAAATTGATGTACTAAAATAAGTCATACTCAGAGGCGGACAAAGTACACAACTCCATTACTTGAGTGAAAGTGCAGATCCTGCTGGTCAAATATTACTCCATTACAAGTGAAACTTGTAAAGACAGATTTTTACTTAAGTAAAAGTACAGAAGTAATTGCTTTTAAAAGTACTTAAGTACCAAAAGTAAATTTCCTTTTTTATGTCAATGCACTGTTTTATTATTGTTGTATGTAAAATTTGCAACACCTCTGAAGCAACTTACAATGCATTACACCTACTGAATACACTGACTAGCTTGTGGTATCTTTGGAATAAAGAGCTTTTAGAATGTTAAAAACCTATGGGGGGGAATATATATATATATATATATATATATATATATATATATATATATATATATATATATATATATATATGAGTATACACCCCTACCCACCCCGACAAAAGCAGGACGGTAGTGATCTCACACAGCTCTGACAGTGAGTGCACACATCTATGTGTAGCCATTCATCCACATTTGAACAGAGTGGACAGTGAAATTGCTGTAAATACAGAGTGATAAGGAAGAAAAGAAAATCAAACCTGCTTTAAAACCCAGCAACACAACTGTAGCTATATAACTTTACAGCAGCAAAACTGCTTTAACAAAAAAGCAAAACAGCAAGATTTATTTGACATCAAAACAAAAATTTGCTCTCTAATCGCTCTCGCAGTACTTTGATGTCACACACAGAACGGTCTGTGCAGTGCTGCTTCAAGTACAACACCTATTGTGTTTTATTAGGAGACGCACAACAGTTCTTCTTTGGCTTTACAGGTAATATTTTCACTTACACAATTTAACAAAATCAGACAATATTGTGTCTAATATATACCACATTGTTAACTTCTTATTAAATTGTTGTAAATAAATATCACATCTGCAACTGGTCAGTGTTAAAAAAATGCTGGGAATTCACTTCGGTAACGGTTGAAGAGCTAAATATAAATGTGTGTATATATACAACATAATACAAATGTATTAGTTAACAGCTTTAAAGTTTTATTGCATTTTGTTCCTGGAATCAATCTTAAATCTACTCTTCTTATGGGATCAATGTAATTGTTTTGAACAACACATACTAGATCAAATCAAGACTGAATCAGGTATATTACATTTTGCAATTAAAGAAAAGGAAAGAAAAGAAAATAAATTGCAAACTTCATTTCACCTTGTTGCCTAAATTAAAAAAATAAAAATAAAATAAACTATAATTAAATCAATAATGACAAAAATGCACAAAAAATACTTTAAAAAATTGAATAAAATAAAAATGAATCCAAAGTAATACTAGTAAAAACTGTAATGGTAAAAATAGCACTGAACTACATGATCTAATTTGCTTTTGGAATCTTTAAACAGTCCATTTTAAAGATTTGACCAAATCCGATTTAAACCGCTGGGCTCTGATGATCAGCTTTCTTATCCAGCCCATAGCCAAGTCCTTACTATTCCAAACCCACATCCCTGAAACATCAAGCCAAAGTCAGAACCCAGCCCTAATTCTGATGCAAGCCTAATCAAAGAGCTTGAGTAACCTTTAATCAGCCCAGACTTAACCCTTGACTCTACCACTACTCATTCGTCATCATCTGCGCAGCTCTTTAGGTTCCTCTGCCATACGTCAGCGAGTGGAGCGGATGACTACAATTACTGATTTCATAAACACTTCTAAACACTGAGCGTGTGTGAGTGTTATCAGGCAGAGAGATCAGGGCCATGACGAGAGATGAAAGAGTCACATCACTGCAGCTCAACAAGTGTGTGCACATCTCCATATGGAGCAACTCTTCGCTGAGGATTCACTCCAGAAATCTGGAGCAGGGTTTGCTTGTGGTTGTGACATGGCAGTTCTCAGTTTGATTTGCTTCCAAAAACCTATCAGTTTGTTTTCATATTCTCCCAAACCCTTATGCTAGAATTTCTTTCTGTTGGAATGCAAAAGAAGAATTTTGAAGAATCATCACGCAGCTCTCTTTCATTTATCACCTGTCAAGTCCCCCCCTCCCCAAAAAAAAAAAAAAATCCATACCTTTTGTATGCAAATCATATGATGCTTTTTGTCATTATTCACTGAGAATCTTCTCTTCCGTTGAAAACCATTGCAAGATTGAAGCTGATTAGTCTGATTCTTGAACAGAATCAGCTGAATTGTCTGATTCAAATAGTGATTCATTCACAGCTTAAATTTTGTTCGCTCTGCTTGATCACACAAAGCTTTGTTTGGCCTCAGAAGATCTGGAATATAGCAGACGTACTGTATGTTGTATGGAGTATTTATATCGTGCTTTTTGTTTGTTTTTGACCTTGACAGTGGTTCTGTTGTGAAAAATTAGGACACTTTAACATAAACTTAGAATATACTTAAGTGTGAACTGAATGTAATGTTTTCAGACTCTTAGTTGCATGTTAATTGATGGTTCGCAGGGAGCTTGACTGACAGGCGATCCACCAATCAGAACGCAGATATTATTTGCCGCTGTTGCTATCCACCATCTTGTCCGACAGCTACGGCCTGTCTCCATAGAAATCCATGTTAAAACAGGGTAAAAAAAGATGGACTGAATTGAAACTTTTTCAACATAGCTAAATATAAAAATGTGCACAGGGTTAAGCTGTGCTGTTGTTGGCTGCCACAGTAACGGCAATAAGCTAAGGTATTCCTTTAAAGTACTTGTTTTGCGTACCAGAAAATCTGTCATGTCCGGCGCTGTATGCACGGCTCGCAATGCTTAAGTTAAAATAATGAGTGTGAAATAATAAAATAATATGTTAAAACGTGTGCTCTTATCATTCTGTAGACAAAATCCCGTGAACTTTGCCCCGCTCGGGAGCTGTATATGCACATGTGCGCTCATCTGTTTTCAGTGCAGCTAGTCGTGTCGTTTCATGTCATCTTCCCACGCATCTAACTATGACAGGTCTTTTACTACAAAAAGACGGTCAGCTATGGCACCATGTGCTTTTTTAACTTTTTTAACATTTTTATAGGTTTCACGTTATATTGTCGGCTTGGAAAATATGTAAATATGACTAGAAACACCAGAGACCGAAATGTAAAGCACCGTTCTAGTCAGGCGAGACTTCCGTGTTTAGAAAAAGGTGGATTAGATTGTGTTTTATTAACATCTACATCCACCCCAACCCTAAACAATAATGCAAAAACAGTAATTATTGTTGTACAGTGTGACAAAAACTTACGCTATATTGATGTGCGCATGCCCAGTAGTCGCAGCTGTATCTCTTCTAGCCTTAACCACAAACCAGGAGAGCAGATTAACTTTGGCGGTCTTAAACTTGAAAAATGGGGTGTTCTGCAGCTGAAAAAATATATGTTCTGATGTTTATTCATGTTTATTTTGTGCTTTAAGTAAATATGAAAAGACAATCAGTTCACCTGTTCTGCTTGAACTGAAAATTAAAGAGCCACAAAACAATATTTATTGTCTGAATTTCTTTAAAAATGACAAAATTTGAAAGCTGAGAGTCCTGATACCTTGTTTGTTGTCTTGTCTTTCGGCACATTGTCAGTCTCCTCTTTGCTCTGCGATGTATTTTTCACTGCGTGAGAAGAACATGATGTGTAGTGTGAGAGCGGCATTGTTTGTCGGAGATAGCAACAGTAACTAAGGGTGGGCGGGTCTTTGCAAACAGTCAGTTGCTGTTAATGAAAATGTATAATAGTTTTACATTTATATTAAATGCATTTAGCTGAACTTTAGATTGTTTTTTTTAATCAACTTAAGTAGGACTTAAGTACATATTTATATGTAATTGCAGAATTACTTCTATATGGTTGAACTAAAATATATTTTAATGTCATTTTTATTAAACTTGTAGGCTACAGCATGTCATGGTATTTAAAAAAATATGCTTTTAATTTGCAATTTAGTACTTTTAAAATATATTAAATGTTGTATTGCATAACATTACAGTTAAAATGATAATCCAGTTCTTTACATGTGCTTTAGTATATGTCAACACATCAAAATAAGTGCACTACTTTAAAACACGACAAAAGATTATTGAAATAATGATTTAAAATGTGCTTTAAATAAACTTTTAATTTGACATTGTTACAAAGATCACTGTTTAAAAGTATACTTAATTGCGTTTAGAAACAGTCTTGAAAGTGTCTCTCTTTAAGTCACTTAAGTGGCCTTTTATTTCATTAATATTATATTATCTGCAAGTACAGGTTTTTTAAAGACATATTTGTAAGATCTGAAGTACACTACAAATATACACCAAATACAGTTACATTCTTACAAACGCTTACAATTACAATACAACACTTCTGTTTCATGAGCTGGTAAATAGTTTTGTGTTTCACTCATTGCCACTGAACTGGTATTTATTGTAGTCATAGCTATTTGCTTTTACCCGCTTTTTATAGTTTTGTTTGTGTTTGTCAAGAATAGGAAGAAAGGGAATTTCGTGCAATCAGATTACTTTGTTGTTTGTGATCCTTGTTTTAGTCTGTTTGGTCTTTTCTCAGGTCTGGAGTGTTTCAGATGTGTGTCAGGCTCATTGTGTTTGTGGTTGGTCTTGTGTTGTAGGTGCTCTCTCACACATAACTTTGATCGTGACCAGAAGTGGGGATTCTGCAGTTCACAAGCACGACTCTTTAATGGTAAGAAATTGTCCTTTCATTCTATTAAAGCTATTAAGTCAGCATATGTTCTTCTGTAAAGTTAGAGCTTGCATTAGATATCTCGTCTCTAGTATTTGCTCTCATTTTTTAGCTTTCAGAGAAACCAAACAGTCAATTAGATTCAAAATGTGTATAATGTTTAATAAAATAAAGCACGGTAAATTCTAGTTTAAAAATAAAATAAAAATTCAGAGACTTCCATGAATATTTTTGAGTGATGATGCAAATGAATTGTTGCATTAGAGTGATAATATATTTGAGTAAATAATATATTAAATAATATGAATCGATTCGCAGAAATATATTATTTACAATGTATACTATAATAGTATTTATTCATATTTAGAATTGGCTTATATTTTTATATGTATTTTTATAAATGTATTTATATATTTATATCTAATTTTATGTTTTTATTTTAATTTACATTTTATTTTTAGAAAGCTTTAGTAATCTTAGTACTTCAACTTAAACTCATTTTAGTTGAAACTTACATAACTTAAAACCTAAATCTAAAATAAAATATTTTTAACAATGTTTGACCATTTTACTTAACAAAAACAACACTGCATGGAAGTGAACTAAACAGTTTTAAATGTAACTAAACTTAAACAGTTTTAAAATTAAACTCAAAACTACTCTAACAGCTGCTAAAGAAACTTAATGGTCAAAAATCGTTAAATCATTGCATTATTCACCTTACTGCTTCATTTTACATCACCAGCAAAGTCATTAAAAGGATCGTGTCTGTGGTCAAGAGCACATTTTTCGCTCGTGGATGGATTTATGGCAGAAAGTGTGGGTTTACCAGGATGTTTGACTTTCAGAGGGAGCTGTTTATGTTCATGCATAAATGACACGCTTTGTTTGTGAGATGCGCTCCACCAGACCTCCATGTTTATAACAGCAGATGTACAGAGTTTGTGCTCTGGTTCAAACACACTGCATGTGTATACGCTTACGATCAGCGGCGTCATGCACTGGTTTTTTTGAAAGGTCATTAGTAGCTTATTTGGTTTCCTTTATGAGACTTCAGATTGTTTTTACTTAATTATCAAATTAATTCAATACACTTGGCCCAGAATGTGCTCTGTGAGTTTGAATGGGCAGAAAGGCTTCTGTACTGTATTTACACGCACTTTTAAATGTGGAAGTTCAGTAATCGGGGCTGGGAGTGATGCAGACTGCATTTGTTTATGATTGTAAAACAGATAATGTCTCTGACTCAATGACTCAGTGAGGGTTTGTGAAGTGAGTGAACTCAGCTGCACGATGAATCAGCTCTCCAGTCATGATGATAAGCAGGTTTTGCTGTATTTATCTCTTCCTCTGCTCAGGTTTTCTTCCTCCGCGTCGCGGGTTGAGTCTCTGTCGGCAGAACCCATGTTTGAATGGCGGCGTTTGTGCGACGGCCGCTCACCTGAACTCATTTGATTGTGTTTGTCTGGATGGATTCACTGGAGCTCTGTGTGAAAAGAGTGAGTCAAACACACATACAGTGAAGGGGTCATATTTACATGATAAATACAGTGTGATTATGAATTTTTGGTGTGCACTTGTAGTGTACTTCAAATCTTAAAAGTGTATTTTTAAAAAGCTGTACTTGCAGATAATATAATATTAATGAAATAAAAGGCCACTTAAGTGACTTAAAGAGAGACACTCATGACTGTTTCTTAACACACTTAAGAGTGTTAAAAGTGGAAATAATATCAGATTCTTTAAAGTGCATTTTAAATCATTACATTTTAATAAACTTTTGTCTGGTTTCAAAGAAGTGCACTAATTTTGAAGTATTGACTAACATACTAAAGCACATTATTATACAGAACTTGATTATCATTTTATCTGTTGCATGTTATTCAATATTACATTAATATATTTTAAATGTACTACAGTTAATGTATTCTAAATGTTCTAAATTACTTCATAACTTATTACACAAAAATATTTAAATATTTATAATATTTATAATTTATAATATATTTAAATGTAAAAAATATTTAAATTCTATTGAAACGTGCATTCATGTTTCACTAGAAATGACAATAAAGTATATTTTAGGTTATAATAAATGTCAGTGCATTCAGCAGTACTTTAACAATATTTCAAAGACAATAGAAGTAATTATGAAATTACATATACTGTAAAGATGTACTTAAGTCCTACTTAAGTGGGTCAAAAACACTCTAAAGTTCAGCTAATTATATTTAATATCAATTTAAACTAGTGCTGGGCAACCATTAATCATGGTTAATCGCATCCAAAAAAGTTTTTGTGTACGTAATATATGTGTGTGTATTGTGTATATTTATTATGCATATATAAATACACACACATGCATGTATATATTTAAGACAAATGTTATGTTTATATATTAAAAATATTTAGATATAATATAAATTATATTAATACAAATATATACATGTAAATATTTTCAAAACATATACTGTATGTGTGTGTCTTTATATATAAAGATGCAATAAAGATATAATAAATATACAAAGTACACAAGCATATATTATATAAACAAAAACTTTTATTTTGGATGCGATTAATCATTGACCAGCACTAATTTAAACTATAATACATTTTCATCTAATTGCAATTAACATGCAATTAAGTGTCCATAATATATCTATCTATATATATCTAATATATAATCTATCTATCTATCTATCTATCTATCTATCTATCTATTTTTTAATTCTGAAATAATGAATTATAGTTCCATCTAAGTTATTTTTTGGGTAGTAATAGAAATATTATAGCCTGCAGTAATGAAATTAGTTTAACAGTAGTAATTAATGATAGTAGTGCTGGATCTGTTCACATGTAGGCTTCATTTTTGTAGCACAGCGTCACATGTTGGTCTCCTTTCATGCGTCGCTCTCTTTTATGTTTTGAAATCTCTCATCTTTAACGCTATCACATGTCCTGTGATCCGTGAAGGTTTCGTGTCCTTTATGTTGTCTGTCATGTGATATCGGTGGAGTTCTGATGGGTGGGAGAGTCTGGAGGGATTGTTCTGATGCTCGGGTTCGCTTCTGTGGTTTATTTTATAGAGAAGTGCTACGAGCCTCTGCATCTGAAGTACTATGACATCGGAGACTCGTGGGGACGGATCTACCTGCGCTCTGTAGAGCTGTGCACGTGCCACAGCGGAGGAGTGAGCTGCGAGCGTGCACGTTACACAGGTAAATAAACAACTGACACCTGATCACCTGTGGCCTGTAGCACAAAGCGAGATGAACAAACTCAGAGTTTCAGAGTAGGTTTAGAGTTGAAAAAAACAAACTAATCCAACCTAGTTTAGATCTGTGGCCTGTACCATGATGGTGGGTGAACAAGCTCAGGGTTACAG